>BMAO01033309.1:0-84698 GCA_019973975.1 Trichonephila clavata
TGGAAACTATCCAAAGTCAAAAGATGTTTTCCAATCTAACAACAACAAAAAACAGGTGGTTAGAAAAAATTCTCATGTTAAACATTTTGAAAGAACCTTCGAGAGCACATAAAAAGTAATTGGAACTCTTACTATGATATAGAGGTAAGGAATAAGAATTTTATCTCTGCAGCTATCAACCCATTCATCGGTATGTATGAAACTCGTGTGAGAGAATTTCAGGACTGTAACAGTTGTAAGTCTAACGATTGAAGAATAAATCGTGAAATTATCCTATTAGCTTGTAAAACACAATTTATCAGAGTATCTCTTTCAAAAAGCACAAACAGATGTTACGGAAAGTCCACACAAAACATATCCCTAAGCAGACTTTGCGAATATATCAGTACAAAATAATTGAAACTTAACGACTGATGAAAATAAGAAAGTTTGGTTTACCTACAGGGAGGTAGTAAAGCCGCATTCTTTCAGTTGTGGGGAGAAAAGTGTAGCTATTGCGAGTAAGTTTGAAATAATTGGAATTTTACAGCTTTTGAAGGTGGGAAAAATCAGTTTACCTGCAGGGGGCTGTAAAACCCCATTCATACGGCTGAGGGGAGATGTCAAACGCTCTTAGAGGTTTTAAAAGAAAATAAGCCCTTTCTTTCTCAATTCGTTAAAAAAAATACTTTCCAATTATTCTTCACTGTATTCCTACGCATAAGGAATTGATTCCGTATATAAGCAGATGAGAAGAATGAGCCCATTCACTTCTAGCTCGAAATTTTATTCTGTACCCACGTCACGCTTAAACTTTACCTATGGATATCGAAAAAATATTCGAAGATACCGATTTTCCTATCAATGACAAGGTCTTAGCTTCTGCTGATTTTGGAGACTTGTCCAGCGAGTTAGATGTACCCTTCGATGGCGTTTTAAGAGGGACATTATCATGTGACAAATGTGATAGTGTTTTCACGCATCGTTGCAGTCTAAGAAGACATCAAATAACAATTCACGCTACTTCACCATTAATTCATTGTAAAATATGTAACAAAAGATTCAATATAAAAGATAACTTTTTTCGGCATTCAAAAATTCATAAATTAACTCCGATTACCATGAAACTGTCTGAAACAGCCAATGGAGAAGAAAATTCCTCTGCGAGCACACCCTCGGAAGCCGTACCCGGTCCCTCTACCACAACGGAAACAACTCTTTCCAACCATGGCAGGACTTCTGTTTCTTCAATTTCAACCGCACCATCACGAAAACGAACTGTTTCGTCCACTTTCAGATCTAGAAATGCGTGCCTAGACACTTTTGAAGTTTACACATTCTTTCCAGATACTTTAACATCAAAGGACTTAACTGTGAGTCTTCACAGCATTAAAACCGAAATTTCAAATAAAATATCGGAAACAGCGTCTTCAAAGCAGGGTGTGAAGTGGTATCTGAATAGCTGTGTTCACTTCATCCGAAAAATTACTACAGAAGATTTTGAGAGCTGTACTTCATATTTTAGATCAAAATGCTGCATTTCTTTAAACCAGGAAATTCCAGACGTTGAAACAAGCATTGCAAAGGTAGCAAGTTTATTCATTTTTTCTTTTAAAATAATGAAATAAAATGTAAAATAAATGTTACAAGAATTAAAAGAGAAAATTATTCAAATAACAATAAAATATATACTGTGGAAATATATTTTAGAATTGTTTTACATCAAATGTGAATATATTTTGCATTGAATTTATTATTATTTTGTTAAAAAATGAATATGTATATATTTTTAAAGGTTATCGCATCATGTAATGAGTTTGAAAATAAAGGATCAGGATGGGAATTCCAAGAGGTGGTGAAGAATGAACTTAAGATTGCCATCTACAAGCCCTTAGCAGCAGCTTCTTACATTCCTCTTCCACCAAAACTAAAAAATAAAAAAGCTATTTTGAACATTAAAAATGAGAACCAACGTTGTTTTTTATGGTGTGTGTTAGCTCATCTTCATCCTGTTGAAGCCAATGCAAATAGAGTGAGTACTTATTTAAAATTTCAGAATGAATTATGTACAAAAAACCTTACGTTTCCCACTCCATTAAATCAGATTGAATGTTTTGAAGAAAAAAATAAAATATCAATTAATGTGTTCGGTTTCGAGAAGGAAATATTCCCCTTGAAAATAACAACAAAGGATTTCGATAGGCATGTAAATTTGCTCTTGATCTCAAATCAAGAAAAAAGACATTATTGTCTTATTAAAAGTTTAAATCGATTACTTTCAGACCTAACCCAACATAAATCAGAAAGTTTTTATTGTAATTATTGTCTTCATAGGTTTGTTAAAAAATCAGTCTTAGATGCTCATATAGTGGACTGTAGGAAACATAAAGAACAAAAAATAAAAATGCCCGAAAACAAATGGTTAGAATTTGAAAACTTTAAATTTAACTTACCTGTTCCATATACCATTTACGCCAACATTGAATCCCTTATTGTGAAAATTAACTCAAGCACGCCTGATCCTGAAAGATCTTTTACAGTGTCAATAGCAAATCATATTCCATGTGGTTATGCATATGTGGTGATTGGACCTGATGGAAATTTTAAAAACCCTCCTGCTGTTTATCGAGGAGAAAATGCCGTTGACCATTTTTTAAAAAAACATTATTAAGGAAGAGGAAGATATACTAAATATTTTGAAAAAAATTGAGCCAATACATTTTTCTGATGAGAATAAACTACATTTTAAAAATGCCACTCATTGTCACATATGTGAAAAACCTTTATTGAGGGACAGAGTTCGGGATCATGACCATCTCACCGGGTCATATCGGGGTGCTGCTCATAATATTTGTAACATTAATTATACATTGGCTAAACATATCCCTGTCGTAATTCATAATTTACAAGGGTATGATTCCCATTTGATCATGCAGAGTGTTGGGAAAATAAAAAAACAAAAATCTTACTTGTATACCTTCCAATAGTGAAAAATATATATCTTTTTCTCTCGGTTCTCTACGTTTTCTGGACTCGCTGCAGTTTTTAAATGCCTCTCTCGAAAAGTTAGTTTCAAATTTAGAGAAAAATGAATTAACACTAACAAATAAATTTTTTAATCAAAAAAACGATCTGATGCTTCATAAAGGAATTTACCCCTATGAATATATGGATACTTTCCAAAAATTTAATGAAGGATGCTTGCCCTCTAAAGAAGCCTTTTTTAACTCACTTACAAATGAACCTGTAAGTGGTGATGATTATGCACACTGTCAAGAAGTATGGAAAAGTTTTAATCTTAAAACTCTTGGAGAGTATCACGATCTGTACGTGACGAGTGACGTGATTCTGCTTGCTGACGTTTTTCAAAATTTTCGACAATTATGTTTAAATTTTTATAAACTAGATCCGTGTCATTGTTACACAGCTCCCGGACTTGCTTGGCAAGCATGTCTTTACATGTCGCGAGTCAAACTGGAACTTTTTACTGATTTAGATATGCATTTATTTGTCGAGAGAGGCATAAGAGGTGGCATTTCGATTATATCTCATAGATTTAGTGTAGCTAATAACAAATATTTAGACTCTTACGACGAAAACAAAACATCTAAATGCATCCTTTATTTGGATCCAAATAATCTGTGTGGATGGGCAATGTCCCAACCCTTACCTACTCACGGGTTTGAGTGGATTACAGAGCCAATTGATTTTATGAAAATTTCGGATGAGTCTAACATAGGTTACATTTTAGAAGTAGACATGGAATATCCACAAAACTTACACGATTTACATAATGACTATCCCCTGGCCCCAGAAACATTAAATGTGACAAATGATATGCTATCCCCATATTGCAAGGAAATAGCACAAGAACATAATTTAAATACCAATAGCTGTACGAAATTAGTTCCTAATTTGATGTGTAAAAAAGGTTATATCGTTCATTATAGAAACTTAAAACAATATGTTTTTCTAGGTTTAAAAGTAACTAAAATCCACAAGGTGCTTAAATTTCACCAAAGCCCTTGGCTTAAAAAGTACATTGATTTTAATACGGAAAAAAGAAAAAACGCCAAAAGCTTATTTGAAAAAAAACCTCTTAAAACTATTACATAATGCCGTATTCGGTAAAACCATGGAAAACCTACGGAAGCGCACAGTAAAAGATCTTGTACAGGATCAGAAAAAATCTAAGAAACTCGTTGCTTCTCCTGCATTCCATAATTTTCGAATAATAACAAAAGATTTAGTTTCAATAAGAGAGAAAAAAAATTTCCCTTTTATTAAATAGACCGATCTACATTGGTTTCTCCATTCTAGATATATCAAAAATTCTTATGTATAATTTTCATTATGAGTATATAAAATCAAAATATAATACCAATGCAAAATTACTTTTTACTGATACCGATTCGTTGTGCTATGAAATTGTAACACAAGACGTGTATGAAGATATGGAGAAAGATCTACATTTCTTTGATACTTCCGATTACCCCAAAACTCACCCTCTATACAACGAAATAAATAAAAAAGTACTTGGCAAGATGAAAGATGAGTTGTCATCCAGTTTAGCCATTGAATTTGTTGGGCTCAAACCAAAAATGTATAGTTTAAAAAGTGCTGAAATGGAGAAAAAAACGGCAAAAGGAGTCTCAAAAATTATTATTCAACATCAAATTCGACATTTTGACTAGACTCTTTTATGTCGTCGTCGCGGATTAGCCAAAGCTCAAAAAATAACAAGTCACAATCACATCGTGCAAACTGTGTCTTATCAAAAGTCAACTCTAAGCCCTTTTGATAGTAAAAGATACATTTTACAAGATAGAATAAGTACTTTAGCATATGGTCACTTTAAAATTTAATAGCAAACTTGTGTTATTATTAATTTTATTTTTACTTGAAAAATTTCACTGTGATGAATGAGTAAATATGTTGAAGTTAAGTACGTTACATCTCAAAATTTTGAGTTTTTGTATTTTTAAAGATTTGGATATGTTTGTATTGGAGTAAAACATTCCTTCTCCCTCTCAAAATGTTGCTTTGTTTATGAAAAGATTATGTACATGAAATTATTCTGTAAATCGTACTTGACCACCTCTTAATTTTGTTTTGAAATAAAACAGAAAATAATTTTTTAAAAATTAACGATGTACTATTGCATTCCATATGCGAAGGAAGGATTCTTTATTTAGATTGAAATGTTAATAATATATCTTTTACTCTATTCAATTGTTTCATTATTGTTGGAAATATTGTTTGCTGTATCTCTGTACATTATTATTATTATTATTTTATTGTAAATAAAAAGTTTATATAAAAATGTTTTGTCCAATCTCAATTACTTAGTATTCATAGTTAAATGTTTTATGCAAGTAAAATTACAAACATATTTACAATATAAATAGCATAAAAAATTTACAAATCCTTACATTTGCAATGGAGTTTCCAACCATGCAACATCCCTCCACTATGCTAATAAGTGGTCCTTCCAATTCTGGAAAAACTTACTTTGTCAAACAGTTGTTGGATTATGAAATGTTTAAGCCAACTCCTTCAAAAATCATTTGGTGCTATGGTGTCTATCAAACTCTGTTTGATGAAATTTCTAATGTGGAATTCATTGAGGGCTTACCTTCAGATCTTAGCCAGATACGTAATGCATTAATCATCATTGATGATTTAATGTCCGAATTAGGAGGCGATAAAAAGTTATCAAATTTGTTTACGAAAGGTAGCCATCATAAAAATATTTCAGTTATCTTTATTGCTCAAAATCTTTTTTATAAAGGGGCAGAATTTCCAACTATTTCATTAAATGCATCTTACATGTGTTGCTTTAAAAACGTAAGGGATAAAATGCAAATGGCTTGTTTAGCTAAGCAAATGTATCCAAGTCAAACCAAGTACTTTCAAGAGAGTTTCAAGGATGCAACTTCGGTTGCGTATGGTTATTTTTTTATTGATTTAAGGCTCCCGGTGACACGCCACCACGAAAACCCGAGTGTAATGTTAATCCTATGGAGTTTCTTTTAATTCAATTTACGTCTAAGGTATTGCTTTTAACTGTATGAAACAAAATGCATCCTAAAGATAAAAAAAAAATTAATTTTTCTCTTGATTTCGATTTTTTTAAAAAAATTTCTAAATATTTTTAAATATTTATTAAAAGCTTGAAAATTTACATTTAGTGCGTTGAAACGATCATAAAAATATTTTCAATTATCGGATAAAAAAACTTTTTCAGCGGAAATCCATTATTTTGTATGCTCTTTCAAACGCATATACTTTAAAATTTTTAAACTAATTTATTTGCGAGTAATTAAATAAATCAGCATTGCATATTTGGAATGAGGGGAAAGTAAACTTGTAACTCCGCCTTCTTGCGGAAGGATACATGAAATTTTCCCTGCGTTCCCTTGGTGAAAGGGGGTAATTTATGACTCTTCGGTGGATTGTGTAACAGAGATGCCCCCCCCCCCTCAAAATGGGTCTTGTTTTCTAAGAATCTATTGGCATTTAAGAGATACTATTTACAATTACATCATTCTTAGGAAAGTTTGAGTCTGTGCTTGAAAATAGCTACAAATACGTTTTGTACAAAAAGCTATCCTCTGTTTTTTATTCCACCTTTCTCAAAGTTATATTTTATTAATAATTAAAATGAACAATTAATATTCATTAAATGCACTTGAATCGTCAGGATAAAGTGAATCAGTTTTCGCATTCTTTTCTTACATATCTCCAAAATTGAAATTCATGTGTTTTTTTCCAAGTTTAAGTTATTTGAATATCAACTGTTTTAAAACTTATTTTGCACAGTTTATTTCAGTTATTAAATAAAATGGATCATCGTCGCAGCTTCAAAAAAAATTATTTCTTTCGGCTAAACGAAAAAAGAATACAGGACAGAATTTGAGGAATTGGAACAAAGAGTGAGTATTTATTTTTTCTAAATTCTTGTTCCGCTGTTCATTTCAAATATTGTGAAAGTTTCCACATGCTAAGTGGATTTATTGATCATCGCATTTTAAATAAGATTCAAATATTCCGAAGATGAAATACCATTGATCTATATGACGTTGATTTAAAATAAATCAGAAAGTTTTCCATAATTTTAAGAATATTTTTAGTAACATTAATAGTTTCTTCTTAAAACATATACATTTCAATCAATTTTACTATTGCTACTGATGTTTTAATTTCCTTCACTGAAAATTCAACTTAAAAATAACATTGCATAATTTTTTTTTTTTAATTTCTGTCTGGAAAGTAGTATTTACATTTTGCATTTTCATTTATACATGTGTTTTATATATTATTCAAGATAACTCATCAATGTTTTTTTTTCAGAATGAATTCTAAGCGAATGCGCTATGAAGAATGCACCTCTGCGAGTACAAATACTTGTGCAAAAATATGCCTTCTGGTACATCAAATTCGGGTATAACAGAACCGCATTTATTGAATGGAAGAAGAATTGTGAATATTTCATATTTCATGAACCAAATTCAAAATATCAACAATCATAGTCCTTTTGAATGTTCATTTTCAAATATGAAAGTAATGTCCGAAGTGAGGAAAGGCTTGAATTCTGGCATAAGCATGAAATGTGAAATGTGCAACTTTCAAGAAATAATTTGGACTGAAGATCCGCACAACGAAAAAATGCCGGTAAATACTGCTGCTGTGTCTGGTATTATGAAAATTGGTGGAGGTTTTGCAAATTTGGAAGAATTTTTATCCACGTTAGATATTCCTCCACTAAGCTCTAAAACATATCAAAAAGAACACAATACCATTGCTACAGCTTGGGAGAAAGTTGCTAAAAGAGAAATGTACTCTGCAGCTATGGAAGAAAAGCAATTAGCAGTTCAGGCTGGCGAAATAGGACCAGATGGATTTCCTACGTTGACAGTTGTTGTGGATGGTTGTTGGGCAAAGCGATCATATAGGAACAATTATTCATCTTTGTCCGGAGCGGTAAGTTTCAAGGAATCTCTTGCTTGTTTCATTCGTTGCCATTTATCTAACTCATATGTTTGAAAAAAATTTGTTACTTATCCAGTTTTTCTTTTGTGATTTCAGGCTGCAATTGTGGGATTTCGAACAAAAAAAGTTATATACATGGGTGTCCGAAACAGATAACTGTATGATCCTCTAGAGCAGCAGCTGCGAACGAATAGGCTGACAGACATTGCTGTAGTAAAAATTGGCACGGTAGCTCCTCAAGCATGGAAGTAAACATTATTCAAGAAGGATTTATGAATAGTGTTGCAATGTATGGAATTAAATATACTAAAATTATTGGAGATGGAGATAGTAATGTATACAAGACAATTTTAGATTCAAGGCCCTATGATGCACTGCAGGTTGAAAAATTAGAATGTAAAAATCACTTATTTAGAAATTTTTGCTTAGAATTAAAAGATCTAGTAAAGGACAGCAAAGTAGGACCAATCATTTTAAGAAAATGTTTAGGAAAAAATATTCTTCGTTTGAGAAAATTTATATTCTCAGTAATTGCGTCTATTGCAAAAAATAAGAATCTGAACAACTACTCCATCCTCCAAAAACAAATTTTAAATGCTCCATACCATATATTTATAGATCACACTAAATGTCTTGATTGTCTTTGCGATGATGACAAAAAAGAAAAAAACTGGATTCCAGATTTATTAGAATCTGGACTCATGTACAAAGTAATGCATGTTGTGAGTAATTTGGCTGATAACAGCAAAAGTTTACTATTTTCAGCAAATAATAACTGTGTTGAGCAATTTAATTCCATCGTGGCAAAATTTATTGGAGGGAAGAGAATAAATTTTTGTTTACGAGGAAGTTATCTTGCTCGATGTAGTGGAGCTGTGATTTCACATAATGCCAGATCTTTTATGTCTAGTGTGCATAAAAATATGTATAACACAAGTCCTGGAAATTTTGTGAAATCAATCGAAAGAAAAAGAGAAAACGACATATTGAGGCGAAAGAGGAAGACTTCACGACGTCGGTGTAGGAAAAGTCTTTTCCTGGACAAAAAATCCAACAAAAATTATGGTGTTAGTGCTCGAAAACCAGATCTGTCGGAGAGCACTTTTTCCCAAAAAAAAGAATGGCTTCTTTCTACTCTTCGTCTATCAGATGAAGAAATGAAAGTTATCGAAAGGAAAACTATAAACCAAAGAACAAGTCCTTTATGGAAAGAAGAGCGCCGAAAGCGACTGACAGCTTCGGATTTCTGCGCAATTTGTAAAAAACTTCCCCACACGAGTTGTGAAGGAATAATTAAAAAAAAGCTTTATTCGAATTTCCGGTCCTCAGCAATGGAATATGGAGAGAGTCATGAAGGGGAGGCGTTGAAAAGCTTAGAAAACGCTTTGGGTTTGAAAATTCGTCCCTGCGGACTTTTCATACATCCAAAACTGCAGTACTTAGCAGCCACTCCTGATGGTTTAGTTGATGATGGAATTGTGGAGGTGAAATGTCCCGCTTCTTGCCAAGACATTACTCCTAGTCAAGCAATAAGTTTGAAAAAATTTCTTTTTTGGAAAATTGATAGATTTGGCCAAATACACGTAAATACAAATCACGATTACTTTTTACGAAGTACAGGGACAATTGCAAGTAACAGAAAAAAATACTGCTTTTTTGTAATGTGGACAAAAAAAGGATGTAAAATGGAAAAAATATTCAGGGGCAATGATTTTTGGCGTGATAAAATGTTAAAAAAGTTGGAACCTTTTTATTTTAGTTGCTTATTGCCGGAACTTACAGATCCAAGGTATCCCAGATCGATGCCGATACTCAACCCGGCTTCGATTTTGGAGGCACAGGAAATAAAAAAAAAGGGAAAAACCTTGTAAATACATCTTTTTGCTGGATTAAATAAATTGACGCAATGAACTATTACTGCTAATTAGGTAATGTAAATATATATGTAAATACGTTGCATCATGAATATATATAATGAAATCATAAAAAAGAATTTTTTTTGTTTTACCAGTTTTTTATTGTTTTGTATTAGTTATATTTTCACACATATAAAGTTTCATATCTTCAATAAATGCAAGATTAAAAAAAAAAAAACTACAGATAAAAAATTGATTCTTTTAAAGTATATACTGTGTTGGTACCCTTAAAATTTTAAAAATTTAGCCAAGTTATTAAAAACTGCCATATGAATTTTTAATATTGTAATATAAGTGTATACGTAATCTTTAAAAATAATTTTTTACGTAAACACTTTTGTTACGTACTGTGGAGTGACACGTGGAACAGGGTCCTCGCCCCTCACTCTGGAAACTGTGCTTTAAATATAATATTTAATGCACAGGCAAATGGTTCCACAATTTTAAAATTCAAGCCCAGCACCACTGAAGACCCACCATGTAGGGGAGCGATGCACGTTAAATCTGTGGAGAGCTCAAACGTCCTTCCGTTGGTGTGGTGTGGTAGTTAGAAGATGAGGTGCTGTCTCAGGTGTCATACATGATTAAATGCTGATTTAAATTACTTTTATTGTTATTTATGAAATATATTGCTGGTTTCTGTTTGTGATATTAAAGATATCACATTAGTGTGATCAATAAGAAAAATATTTAGTATGATTGGGGGGGGGGAGGTAATTGAAATTGAAATCTCGAAAACAATAGCTTTAAAACGAAAACTATGGCAAATATAGCTTCCTTAACCACAGTATCATTCGATTTTTTGTAACTGAATTTATATTAGAAATTCCACCACTAAAACTATTCTTCCATAAAATTGTGTGGGTCCCCAAACCACTTTATCAGTGGCGTAGCTAGGTATCCAAAAGCCTTGGTGGGGAAAAAAATAAAGAGAATATTGGTTGAGTTTTATTAAGTAAAAATATATTAGTATTTTAGATATACAAATTTACTTTCAAGTCAGCCCTGTGTCAAGCTCTGCAGAATATAGGAAAGCAAAGCTACATACTACTTACATATATGCCTATGAATTTCCTTGTGAATTTAGTGATAACCCAGCTTTGATTTGACACGTGATAGACAGGAAATGATAAAAAAAAATATGCATAAACAAGAAAATATAATACAAAATTATCATAATTATTTTAAATAAAACACACGAAAAAAAAGAGGAGGGGGTCAAAGTTACATCAGTCTGTTGCAGATACCAGATTGCGAAACATTGAAACAGGAAAATAGCTTATTATGAATCATAATGTTATAAAAAATAAAATTACCAAGAAGAAATAGCTGTTGCCATAATTACAGCTATGTAACAATCTTTTATATTTATATCTCAATTATGGGAGAAATTATCGCTAGTTCGACTTTCCTGGTGTTCAAGGCGCGAGGGCCTCCTGAGCTCAAGGGACCCGGTGCACGGCACCACCTAGCCCATTGGTAGTTACGCCACTGTACTTTATTAAATTTATATAAGATTTTTTTTGTTACATGTCTTAAACCGTTTTTAATTAAAATTATTGAACTGAATCGGAAATAAAGAACTCACCTGAAATATTTCAGGAAAGAGAATAATTTAAATCACATTACACTATTCATTCAATTAATTTATAAATTTCTCTTGTCATTAAACTGTTTAAAAAAGGATTTTGATGCAATTTAATATTGAAGAATAGCACAGAAAATTGTTTTGAATGTACAGAAATATACATATAAAGGTTTCTGCCTTAACTAAAACTTATATTTTTATAAAATTCAAATGAAAAACTGATGTTTCTCAAAACAGAAACGAAACAGCTTAAAAAAAGCAGTTTCTTTGTATAACTAGAATGTCAGGCACAGTTTTCATGTAATTGAAAACTGCCATGGGGTGGGCAGTAAAAGAGGGGTCAGTTGGTTGTAAACTGGGCCCTCCAAGAACAAAAATAGAAGGCAAAAGAGAGGGGGGGAGTTTCCTGTCTCGAGCTCCCTTTGCACTTAGAATCCCTCTCTCAACTGTTGTAGAAGAGGCTTGTATGATTCTGTGACGTCATTTTCTTTCATCATGACAGCTGTCAGAACATAATCATCAGAAAATGGGATCAAGTAAATGCAAATTTGGAAAAATAATAGCTTGAAAAAAAATGTTTATTTTAAAGTCAAGAAAATATTGAAAATTAAGAAAAAAAGGCATATAATTTATCTTTTATGAAGGAACTATTTACCTCCGATCATTAAGACCAGTACTCATGAGTACTTGGCCCTTCCTATAGAAACGCCCATTCACCCCTCCCAGAAGAGGGCGCTTTCATCGTTTTAGAGTTGGAATTTCTGTCTACGAAACAGATGAAAAATTACGTCTTCGCACTGGATTATTTCCAGAGGATGAGAATATCTTCTATCAATCCCGATAACTCAAAATTGGTTCATTTCCAATTAGCCAATTTTCGTCATGAGATTGATTACAATAGTTTTTATATATAGTTAATCGTTAAAAAAAAAGAAATCACACTTTTAAATTAAATTGGATGTTTTACTTATAGTAGTGGTTACCTTCCCTTAAATTACTGTAACTGTGGAAAAATATATTGTTAAAAAAAAAAAAATTACGTGAGAAAAAATAATTAACTTTTGAAAGTTATTTAAAGCTTGTCACACAATCATTTTTTTTTCATTTAACTTAAAAATGTTAGCGAGTCAACATATTAATCATTTGAAGCAACTGGCTCAAAGCAAAAGCAAAGCTGCTCTTTTACGAAATTGTTAATTTCACGATTTATTCTTCAATCGTTAGACTTACAACTGTTACAGTCCTGAAATTCTCTCACACGAGTTTCATACATACCGATGAATGGGTTGATAGCTACAGAGATAAAATTCTTATTCCTTACCTCTATATCATAGTAAGAGTTCCAATTACTTTTTATTTGCTCTCGAAGGTTCTTTCAAAATGTTTAACGTGAGAATTTTTTCTAACCACCTGTTTTTTGTTGTTGTTAGATTGGAAAACATCTTTTGACTTTAGGATAGTTTCCACTTTCTCACACTTCAGTGGTTAGACCTACCACAGTACTCTTTCCTAAAAAGCCCATTGATGTGTGTATATTACTTTATATATTACTTTACAATCTCTTTTTAAAAGGAGTGATTACCTCTCCCCACATTTGATTAGATCTAAAAGTTTCAGCGACCTTATTTATATTTTCAAAGGTATTCGGGGAACACAGTATTTATAAATGTTTTTTCGGCCTCTCATTGTATTTTCCTTTTAAATGAGCCGATAGAAATAAATATTTTAAAAAAAGTTCTTTCAATGGTTTCGGCTTTCTAGTTCCCCAATCGTAAGAGGTTTTGAGTGTTCTTACCTTAATGTCGACAAGTAAAACTTCTTTCTATCTCATAAATGTATCAATTACCTTTCTGTAGCTTTGTTTCGATGAAAAAGTTTCGAATACTTCACATCTTTTTCCTTCACATTTTTGAAATGTAGCGATTGCGAATTATTTCTTGGTATTTGTTTGCAATATTTTGGATTGAGGGGGGGGGGAGATGTGCTGAGAAAAAGAAATATATTTCTAAATAAATTAATACATTAACTTCGGTTTATCTTATTTTTCAATGGTATTACCTAAGCATGCTTGGAAAGAACACTGACACATGTCAATAAACATATATTCATTAAAAAAATTAAAACTTTACATGAACTCAATTTTTTTTAGACTAATCACATATTCAATGTACTATTTTTATATTCATTAATTTTATTTCTCTCTTGATTTTAAAAATGAGATTATTTTATTTTCAATCAGTTTTTTTTTATACCTTTTCAGAGTATTAAAGGCAACATCATTACGAGCGAAACATATAAGCAAAAGCCCATACTCGAAACAATGTTTTCAATCCATTAGAAAATTCATGTTTGCCTTAAAAAAATATTAGAAATGAATACATTTTGAGCATATTTTTATAATTTTTTACAATCTTAGGTTTTAAATTTTAAAATATATTGAGAATAATACATTTATACGAATTGTGTGCGTATCTCTATGCGTGTACTGTACCATTTTCTTAAAATAAAAAAAAATACACTGAAATAGAAAAATAATATTTTTTATTTACAATAATAATAAGGAATCTGTAGCAACATACATTTGCTTAGCATTTTCTATCAAAACATTCATATTCAACTTATTAAGAAATATCTCACTAATGTAATTTACCATTTGGATGTTTCGATTCACAAAATCTGCAACCAGTTTATCCCAGTCCATGTTTAATATAGCTAAATCACCATAGTTGGAAATTCTTTGTTCATTTGAATACGTCAAACATTCATGACCTAGTTGATTTTCATATCCTTCCAAACATCCGTAACATATGAACAACGATGAAATATTTTCTTGGATATGGTTACATAAGAGTTCTACCATTGATGTAGTGAGAACTATTTCTGCGTCTATACAATCATAGTCTGATTTTGGAAAAGGAATGTGTTTAGCCACTTCTTTCCTCAGAAGTTTCAGAAAAACACGCCCGAACATGATTGAAACAGTTTTCGACGTGATCTGCTTTTGGATATCTTTTATATATATATATAATACCTTCCATTCCGTTTCCTTTAGCATGGAAACTGGAGTCAAGAATTTGCGAGAAAAGTCCTTTTGCTGGAAATAACGTTGGCATATAATATAAGTCACGTTCTCGATAACAGTTCGGGAAAGCATGAGACAGTCCTTGATAACAAATACTTTTCCATCATCAAAGGCTTGATCGATTGCAGTAAATTGTCTTACGAGGGCTAACAATACGTAAGGTGTTACAGTAATTCCATCTTTGGTAGGTAGGAGAGACCCAGTGGCATCGAGCTTATATCGGCGCAAGTGAATTCGAGCAACATCTGCAAAATCAGAAATAACGGCGTAGTTGTGACCCCCTAGATGGAAATGATTCTGAGGAACAGCATCTGGTTTAAACGAAGAAACTTTCCCCGTTGTCTTTATCAAAACACACTCTTTTTGCTCGAGGATTGAAGAAGATGAGAGGAGTAGCACGTTTCATGGTTAACTAAATAAATTTCAATGCACTAATCACGAAAGAAAATGTCTTGAAATTTTGTGATAATTCTTTATCGTGAAGCAGAGTATTCTACCAAGTCAGAGCTTGAGAAGAAATGATGCACAGAAAGAAAAAAAATGAGTATTACAAGGTGGCAACAGTAAGCTGATTGGTTCATTTTCATGACGTAACTTCGGAGACAACTGATTGGTAGAAAAAATACTGATGTCACTAGTCTTATAACATCACTATTATAATCAGGTTCATAAAAAATAAATAAAAAAACGCGTTTTTTATTACGCGTTTTTTATTACGCGTTATTTTATTTTTTTTATTATTTTTACGCGAAATCTATCTTCCCCTATTTTAATCATATCTCTTTATGAAAAGCAATATTTCAGTACTGTACCCTAAAGACACTAATTTGAAAATTATAAATATTCTTAGTTTTCTCTTATATCTCTTTTAATTCTTTATGCACTATCCCGCTACGAGAAAATAGAAGTCAAAAAGGAGGGGAGGGGGATGGCGAAAAAAAGAGCGAAGGACCGCGGGGCGAAAAGGGACGGGGTGAAGAGGCGAAACAGGACGCGGGGGGAGGGGACGGGGAGGCTGCGGTTTGACTGAGGTTGAGACCTGAAAAGCCTCAGAGCCTCATGATCCAGAACCCCCACTTTTCATCTACTTGCGCAAATTAAAAACGAAAAACTAATTCAAATGCTAGAAATAATAAACTATTTCAAAACATTTGTTTTTCTGCTGCTTATGGGTAAAATATTTAAATTTATTGATACAAATAATTATAAAAGGCGTTGTGAAAGATCCAGTGATACACAAATGTCTTGTTAGAAATAATTAGCATAGCAAACCTTGACTTACATTATTTAAAGGCAACGGATAGAATAATTGTACTTAGTCAAGTCATAATTTTTTCCATTGTAAAGGAATTAAAATTAAGTTCAATATAATCAATTTTGGAGCTAAATATTCTTTTTTACATTTAGATTTTAACACATTGCGTACTTTATTTAAAATGATCCACTTTGGAGTTCACAAGAGCTTTAACACATTTTGACCCATCATGTGTCGAAGCACTCACTACTTCCACTGCTGCTTCCATTAAAAAGTTTTCTTAATTGGGATGCCGTTTTGACTCCCTTGCCTCCAATACGGATCACAATTTATAATAGAGTACATTGTTTTACAACTAACCGTTGGTCATTTTCGCACTATGAATAGAAGTTTACGGCGACAAGCTGTTGACTTTGGCAGGGGTGTATTTGATCAATCTAGCTATCTCTCCGTAGCTACGCCGTGCATACCTTAGACCTATTGTCTTCAAACTGTGTTTCACGGAACCCTGGGGTTCCAAATGTTGCAAAAAAAGCCGAAAATAAAGATAAATCTGTATGTAAAATGGATTCACATTCTGTATGAAATTTGTATACCCACAAGAGTTTAAAGCTCATCCCTGGCATAAAGAAACTGAATTTTATTTAATACACAATAAATGTATTTCGCAATATTTTTTATAATTTTATAAAAGAATATAAAACGTTTATCTTTATATGTACTACCTACTGCAATGTGAATATTTATTGTCCCGAGTTTCACGGGATTATTTTATATTCGTTAGTACAATGTCTTTCAAAACTAAATAGTTTTCTTATGAAAAATGCACCTTTTTGCATTTGTGGGGGAAAAATCTACAATAAAGGAGAAAAAACTTATCGACATATCAAGAGATTAGAGATAAAAAATGTCTAAATCTAAGCAAGAACTCCTATATTTTATGTTTCAAATTCTTTCGTGTAAATTACACGCCTATAAACATTTCAATGCCCTTCACAAAACAATGTGCCAAGGTGAAAAATATTTCTCAACGTGATTGGCTACAAAAACAAAGAATAGTATAGTTCAGTTCAGTTCAGTACAGTATTATCACTGTACATCTGGAGCTCTGACTAACACCTTATGCTCCGAAATGATTATTTGCATTATTTTCATCAAATAGGATGCAAGTATAGGAATAGTATAACAAATTAAACTCGAAATTTGTAACGCGATTACAGTTAATCTTTACTAGACCTATTTCGACACTTAGTATGATGAAAAGCAAACACATACCCCTGTTACAAAACATAATGCATGGGTAAGTGACACTTGGATCACAGATTAGTATTAACTAGTAAATTATATTAAAAGTTGAATAGAATGTTTTTAATAATAAATACAATACTGTTTTTTATAATTGCTTTTACATAGAGTACCTGTACACGTGTTGGTCTACTTTAAATATTACTCTAAAATGTATTTTAAGTGTGTATGTGTAAAATAGGGTTCTACGAAAATACTTTCTAGTTCTAGGGGTTCCACGAAAACACCTTCTGGTCCTAAGGTCTCCCTGATTTGAAGAAGTTTGAAGACCACTGCCTTGGACACAACTGAGAAGAAAGCTCTATTCGAGCCCGTCATTAATGTCTTTTATGCCTCTCTTTTATTGTTTGCGACTTGCAGAAGTTGAATGGGCGTTGTAATGTGGACATCCGGACTGTGATACAGTCCTCGGTCTCATATCCTGGTTGACTTTGATGTTGGGCATGGCGATGGTGGGATTTTTCATTCTGCTTAAAAGAAATCATGTCTATTTGCTGAGACGATGGTATCCGGGAGGCGTGGCTATGATACTTCATCTGAGGGCAGTAGAGATGTATTTTTTCATGAGTGAGAGCTTAGAACTTGCTCTCTGATTAGTCGGTGGTAGCGTGATCATAGACTCCTATTGGCTGCCCTGGGAGCTACTTGCCCAAGGAGGCGTCGCGGCAACTTAAGTCCGATTGAAAAGTCCAATCATTTTTATTCAACATTTGTACGTTCATGGGGTTCACTATTGGTGCTCAGATAGTGATGTAAATGTCAATTGATTGTTGTTAGAACCCTCTGCCGTCATAAGAGTAATGACTCGCGCTGCCTAAAGAATAGTTATGGGAAAGGCAAGAATACTTTTTGGTAAGATGACTGTGATCAATCCTACAGCACCTTTCTAGAACTGCCTTAGTGTCAAGACAGGTAAGAAATATTTTGTCAGCGAAGAAGGAAGTAAATCAGCTTGTGTTTATGTCTATTAGTCCATTAATTTTGATGGTCACTAAATTTGCGTTTTTTTGTGTAATATATAATACAATCGGAATTCTTTGAGGTCGAACATTTTGTTCGTTAAATCGGGGTTATTCGTTATAATGTGGTCAAAATACATTTTTTTTTTTGCCTTTAACTCTTGGAAATTCTATAATAAGCAACTATGTTTGCATAAAAAAATATCTAGTTAGAAATTTTAATTTTTTTATTCTAAAAATTCTAAAAACCTTGAGAGCCCCAGGGTTCCGTGAAACACAGTTTGAAGACCACTACACTATATGAATGCTGAGGAGAACGAAACAGAAGAAAAGGTAGATATACAGTAGTGAAAAATTAAGTTTCATGTTTCAAACTGTTGTATTAAAAGTGGACTAATAGTATGAAGCAATTTTACTCTTATCGAATAAATATAGTACCATAAAAAATTGTATGTTGTATTTTCCAGAATTAAGCTGGCATATAATTTACAAATAAATTTTCATAATTTGCTATGAATTCCATGTAAAAATAAATTCTATGTAATTGGTGAGTATGGTGTCTTTTGGGGAGAATTTTGTTTTTATTCTTTTATCCCCTTCCCTCACAAAAAAATAATATTCCTAACATGTGTCAAAAATTTCCAATCTTATTAGTTTTGGAAGATGCATAACAATCATCAATCCAAAAAAGTATCAAAATAGTAAAAAATGTTGGTCTCTTTTTCCACTGATATATAAAACATTTCTTGTCGAATAATTCTTATTTATTCACCGATTCTACAAAGTAAAAAGTAAATTTCTTTGATATGCCTTTTATCTCGCCTTTTTTTAAAAAAATAATAAGTATGAAAGGACTATTGTTTTAATATGGAATCGAAAATTTTATCTATGTTAAATAATGATTGTTCTTACATGTTCTAATAATATGCACTTTTATATAATATATAAATAGCAATAACATCCATGTGAGTTGATGAGTTGTGAAATAAGTCGTATAAGGAGTATAAAGGTTCCTACTCTAAATTTCAAAAGTGACTAAGACTAGCAACAGAATCCTTGAAGCTGCAAAAATGTCCGGACGTGGTAATTTTTAGCTCATCTAGACATCTTTGAACTTTTCTGACTCAGTACGACTTATTACTTTTTTGGATCACCTTTTTGAAAAGCGTTATCTTTCGGCTTGGCCGATAGATTATTTTTACTATTCCACTCAACTATTGCCTTTTACCCTGACGACTCGGACCGAATTGGACTATTCTAATACATCATGGAAACTACTTTAGATAACTCCTCAGCTGCCTACCTCGACTTCCACAAGGAATGGGATTCAACCATTATTGCACTAGTGACCCAGTTGAACTCGTGCAGAAATTCTGATACAACTGCAGTAGTCCTAACTACCGCCGAAGAACACGATGCAAAACTCCGTGAATATCCCTTCCCCCTCCAAGAAGAACAATCCGCAGCTCTACGAAGCCTGAGTGACGTCCTCGACGAAGCTCGCTTCAAATACACACACCAGAGGAAGCGAGAATTGGAAGAAGGAAAAAAGGAACTGGAAGAAAGAGGAAAGGAACTTCAAAACAAGATCGATGCCTGGGGCGTCCTTGACAAGCCACTAGAGACCCCATTCAAAGTAGTACTTTACAAAAAAGGCCGGAGAAACTCCGGAGACGACAATAACGGACCCAGCACGAGTGCGAAAAAACCTCGCACTGATTCCACACCAATTCTAAATCAATACGATGCCTTAACCACCAACGACTCCATGGATCACTCAGGTGACACCAGCGCCCCAGCAACAGACGTGCAACCAACCGCACCCGAAAGGAAACGCCACGTGCCGCCCATAACGATAGACAACGTGGTGAATAAAGCCGCCCTATTGAAACACCTGCAAGAAGTAACCAGAGTAAACCTGGAAGCCAAACTCATAGATAACAAACTAAGAATCTTCCCTCAAACTGCGTATGCTTACAACCACATACGCAGATACATCGCTGAAAAAGGCCTGGAAGCGTACACTTACATGCTCCCGGAAGAAAAGAAGCTGAGAGTGGTCATCAGAGGTCTCCCAACTGACATGTCCACATCGGAAATAATTAGCCACCTGGAATCCCAAAACATAACTGTGGAGGAATGTCACATAATGACCAGCAAAAGATCCGGTAAACCCATGCCCCTCTTCCTCATCAACATGGAAAAAACAGAATTAAACAAAAAAATCTTTAAAGTAACAAACATCGGCTACATGAAAGTCACATTAGAAGCTCTCAGACCCAAATACGGCCCACCTCAATGCTTCTGATGCCAGGGCTTTTTTCACAATAGTAAATTCTGCACACGCAGCCCCAGATGCGTGAAGTGCGCAGGTGAGCACCTTGCTAGAGATTGTGTTAAGCCTTTAAGCGACAAAGCCAAATGCTGCCTGTGCCAGGGCGAGCATCCAGCTAATTTCCTAGGGTGCCCCATGAACCCAAAAAACCGACCCGAACAGAAAAAAAAAGAAAAAACGTAGCCACTCCAAATAATATAGCAACAGTATTCGACACACCAGCCCCGCCAAAAACCAACTTCTGGGAAGCGCGAAGGAAAACTACCACACCGCAGCAACAGCCTAACCCCAGCACCTCCAAAAACTCCCCCCAAGCCTCCTCCTCAACTACCGAACCAGATGATGACCTCTTCAACCAATTAAAGTCCCCAGCTGTCCAGGAAACATTCAAACTCCTTGAAGAATTCATCAAAATAGCCACAACTATACCTACCAAATACGGACGCCTCCGGGCCATTCAAAACCTGTTAAGAGACGAAATTAACATTTAATCCCCGCCACATCAATAGATCCAACCTAACGGTCATCACCTGGAACGCAAATGGCATAAGATCCAAAATTCAAGAATTCAAAAACTTCATAGCCGATTGGAACCCAGATATCATAAATTTACAAGAAACCCACCTTCAACCCTGCTACAACTTCACCTTCCCAGATTACAGCATCTACAGGACCGACCGCACCTTCCGTGGCGGCGGTACTGCAATCATGATTAAAAGAAGCATACCCCATCATCAAATAATTATCCAAGACAATACCTGAAACAACAGCCATAAAATAGCCCGGCAAAACGACCAACCATAACAATAGTTTCTGCATACCGACCACCTAGAAAACCCATCACAGCCCTCGATTTAACCAAAATTTTCAGAAACCAGGGATACGTCCTCGTCGCCGGCGACTTAAATGCCAAACATAGATCATGGAGCCCTCAAACCCAACAAAACGCAGCCGGAACAACTATAAGAAGATTTTGCGACACTACAGGATACACCTTAAACGCCCCATCGGAACCCACATACTTCCATGGAACCACCAGGAACACTACAATAGACATAGCAATCTCCAAAGGTATGACCGTGATTGATTCTACATCCATCCCAGAGCTCTCTAGCGATCACAACCCTGTTCTCTTTGAGGTGAGTTTGGATAATTATACCTCACCTGCCCTCAGTACTTATAGTTTCCCTAATTGGTCTAAATTCCAAGAAATTCTAACCAATGCACTCCCTGGCAACCCAAATATTAATAATACTAATGATATCGAAAATGCAATTAAAATACCTTTAATTCCACCTTCCATAATGCCCTCTCAAACTGCTCAACTTTTAAAGTAATAAATAAACCCCTCAATGCTATTCCCTCATTTATTAGAGATAAAATAAAAATTATAAACAGACTTAGAAAAGAATGGCAAGACTCTAGATACCCGCCATATAAAACCCAACTTAATAAATTACAAAAAGAAATAAAAAAAGACTTAAATAACTTCAAAAATAGCAAATGGAATAAAATCCTAACCGAAGCAACCCCCGACGACGATTCCCTCTATAAAATAGTAAAATCCATAACGAATAGAAAACCCTTCCACATCCCCCCCTCTAGTAGGCCCCATGGGCCTCCATTACAGTACTGAGGACAAAGTGAACCTGTTTGCTGATTCACTCGAGAGTTCCTTTCAAGAAAACTCAGAGCCATACGACGATGATTTTATCGATCACGTCGAAGAAAAAGTTGAAAATTACCTCGACCGCAACTCAAGACGCCACACTGCACCACTAACCTCACCTCAAGAAATTATGGAAATTATTTTAAATCTATCAAACAAAAAAGCACCCGGCAAAGACGGGATTAAGAACATCGCCCTCAAAGCACTACCGCTTAATGCTATCACCTTCATTACTAAATTAATAAATAGAAGCCTTCAATACAATTACTTTCCGCAGGAATGGAAGCACGCTCTCATTACGGTCATACCAAAATCCGGAAAAGATTGCAAATTCGTTGATAACTATCGTCCGATCAGTTTGGTAAGTTCACTAGGAAAAATATATGAAAAAATCCTGCTCAATCACATCCAAAAATTCTGCGACTCCAATAATATCATCCCGGACTTTCAGCATGGATTCCGGAAAGAGACCTCCACACAACACCAGCTTCTCCGTGCAACCAACCTCATTGTAAATGGCTTTAACAATAGAACCTACACCGTCGGGCTGTTTCTCGACGTCAAAAAAGCATTTGACAGAATGTGGCACGACGGTCTAATTTACAAAATGATAATCTATAATTTTCCAACTTACATCATAAAAATAATTCATAGTTTCCTAAAAAATAGAACTTTCAACGTTAAATATAATAAGATCCTCTCCAGTGAACGTCCAATACTTGCATCAACGCCACAAGGATCCATCCTCAGCCCTGCACTTTATAATATTTTCACTAGTGACTTTCCAACTGATCAAGAAACAACAATCTGCCTCTTCGCCGATGACGCCGCAATTCTTTGCAATAAACTAGCAACACAACTAGCAACCAACTGTATCTAAGCTTTCATCTTTAAACTAGAAATATGGCTAACTAAATGGCGAATTGCCATCAACACCGACAAAACAAACGCAGTAATCTTCAGAAAAATCAGAAGCCCTTTCATCCCTCCACCCCTTCAAATTTTTAATCAAGCAATAGACTGGACTCTAGAAACAAAATATCTCGGATTAATTTTAAATGACAACCTAACCTACGAACCTCACTTCAAAACAGTCTTTAAGAAATATATGGCTAAATATCACCTCCTACTAGACGTCATCGGCAGAAAATCAAAACTATCCTTAAAAAATAAAAGATTTATCTACAAACAATATTTAAGACCTATTCTACTATACGCCTGCCCGATCTGGGGATCGGCGGGAAACATCCACATCGACAAGATTCAAAGACTTCAAAATCAAGCACTCAGAACAATAGCAAGAGCTCCCTCCTATATTCCGAGATATATACTTCATGAAGAACTGCAAATCGAACCAATACACACCCTGATAGCATTCTAGTGGATAGAAACATCCCCCCCCCAAGGTGTAAAAAGTTCATAACTGATTATGAACTTCTCTGAGCAAATGATTAATGGAAAAGTTAAGAAATGTAAAACTTCTTAACATTTGAAAATCGAGCAATTCGATTCGCAATTGCGAGATTAAAAAAGCAAACATTATTAATTATTACAATTAAATTTTTACTTCGTTTATAAAATAAATCATTCATTTTAAAAGTCTTCCAAAATTAAAAATTATATATATTTGATGTAAAAAATTAAAACACCGTTTAAATATTTAGAAAATTAAGTTTTAATTTTTTTAAAGTTTATTCAGCAGATCTGTGTGTGCTGTGTGTGTGTGAATGCTTTGTTTTATAATTTAAAAACAAACTAGTAATAAAAGTCAATATCTTAACTATAGTACTAAAAGAAAAACTCCAATGAGCAGCAAATATCTGTTCATACGGTAATGCCTCACATATTTCTTTTTCCATAAAAAAAGTTATATAAAAAATGTACTAAAAATTTTTTATCATATATTTAACTAAAATGGACATATTTTGAATAAACTTTGATTCTAAATTTGATATGTGCAAATTGTATTCCGCAAAAAGAAATCACACAGAGACTATTATATTAAACATTTAGTCAAGAACAGGTTATTGAAAATGTTCAATGATAGAAAATGTCAGAGACAGTAATTTTTAATAGAAAAAAAGGCAAACTTAAAGATACAAAAACTTTAAAATCACGATATTGCCATATTTATTCGAATCTAAGTCGCACTACTTCCCTTATGCTACTAAAAATTGGGTGCTGCTTAGAAGCGAAGACTGAAAAATTCACCGGGGGGGGGGGATTGGACAAGATACTATCGAATAGAAAAGTTACTGGTTCTCGTTTATTTTTAAAAGTTTTTAATAAATAATAAATTAATTACTCATTTCTTATTAATTCACCTTTATTTTTTTTATTTCGTTAAATGAATATTAACGTCGTACTGATCAGCTATACTCGAGGGCTTTTGGTGACAGACCTCGTAATTTTGAACTATGATCAAGTGACGAGGACGACACTTGAGCTACCACCCCCTCTCCTGACTGCCACATCACAACAACAGGAGGACATCTGAGTTCTCGACAGATTAAGCTCCCCTATAAGGCGGGTCTTGAGTGGTACTAGGCTAGAACTCATGATACGGCAGCCACGATTCTGTTACATAACCATTAGGCTACCGCAGCCATTTTTTATTTCGTAAATATATCATATATCTCAATAACACATTTTACACTATTTTTAATTTTTTCCCACAAAAACGGCCTGAGAATTTGGGGTACAGCTTCGAATTGGAGAAAATTAATTGAAAAAATAAGTTTCTGCTAATTTAATTAGAAAACAAGATTTGGTTAATGATTGTTCCAATGGTAATTTTTAACGTTAGCTATAAAATCGATTCGATTTTTTGTTAGTTAAAAAATAATAATTGCATTACAATAATTAGATTAAAATTTTAAATTGTGAGCTTCAAGGAGTAGTAATTTGTATTCTATAGTCAATTCATAACTTTCGGTCAAGTATAAAATAAGTATACTTTCAATTTTCATTCAGTCGCTGCACAGAATTTAGATATCTGTATATGCATTTCCCATCAATAACAGGCACAAAAAAAAATCTAAGCAACATAATTATAAATTATGTATATAAATTAAACTTTTAAAGCACACATGCAGAAAATGTTAAAAACATTCCTAAATAGGAAAGTCCATCAGGTTTGTGATGTTAAATCTCTGTGTACATCATAAATCTTCTTTATTTTCCACACTATTTGTCACAACTTGCAAGTTACCATAATTTCAGCTGGCGACTATATTGCAGATAGATATCGCCAAAATTAAGTATTTGTAGCCAAGTAAAATTCGTTTTACAAAACGATGGTGGTGCCATCTGTTTGAGATAGTCTTAACTACGCCAAAAATAATTCAGAATGAACTTAAAATTTTAAAAAGTTCATTAATAAAAACAAAAAACTTAATTATGGCTACACCAGTCAAAAGAGGGAAGCATGCTTTCTTATATACTATTTAATTCTACTCGAAAAAATAAATTTTTTTCTATTAAAATGTGCTTTGCGTTTTCACTTCCTATACTTTAACATAGAAAACTCCAATTTCATTTTGCAATAATGCTGAAAACTGCGTATTTTTTTTTCAAAAATCAAAATTCAAAGAACACTATCCTCTAAATAATAATTTTTTTTATACCCATAGAACTTTTTATTATTATTGGAGCTTTTTCCTGCCGGCAAATGTGCTTCCCGTTTGATCCCTATCCTTTAACATTGACCGAAAACAGCCTTAAAAAAGGGCTTCAACTAAGGGTAAAAAAAAATCGAGTAGCTCTCTCTCTGAGATCTTAAGTTCTCGTAAGATAGCAAGACTCTGGGTACATATAGAACGATATATCGGGAGACTTAAGACATTCAGAATCTTGAAATCTTTGTGGCCTATCTCTCTCCTTAGTATAAAGACAGATGAATATACCTGCATTAGAGATAACGTAATTTTAGTCATTGCAGTTTTATGCAATATATCAAAAGGAGAATTAATAAAGCAGATGTAATAAATCGATGTACAGTGGTGGCAAACAGACCTGAACACTCCCCCCCCCCTCCTTGAATTGTTTTTGTCTGATAATTTTAAATTTGTTTGTAGAATTTATGTTAAGTAGGACACAATGTATGTGCACTTGCATTCAAAATTCTGGAGGTTACACCGGCTATTAATGTAACACCATTTCACATTGTTATTGGAATGAAAAATTTTATAGTTGTGTGATTAAATCCTATACATTCTGCATGAATATACAACCCAAAATAAAAAAAAAGATGTTCTTGCTTAAATTTGGATTTTAATATAAAATCTGTTGATGAGTCAATAAGTTTTTTTCTCATTTGTCGTTCTCAGATATCCAATGACTTAGAGAATTGTGGAAATTGGAAAAAAAATTCTTGGAATTATTTCCCAGTATACATGGCATGCAAAATCAAGACATGTTCGTCAATAATTAAAACGCCATGTATAATTTAGAAATTCAGGTCTGAAAGTTAAATTTACTGACGTTGTAAATATCAGTATCTCATATTATTGAATAATGTTATCTTGAATACTGATTAATGTAAATTTTATTTGTAAATATTTCATAATGTGTATTTGCTTGGATTTTCAAATGCAGTTTTAATATTTAATTCGTAAATGTTGCTGTAGCTAGAATTCTTAAAAATTGTACATTGAACTTATTTACATTTTCTCAATGTGTGTATTGTTATAGAAACGTTTCTTAAGTTCTTGGCCTTAATTCATTATTTGTCATGCGTTACTCAGTTAATTCTTGCTTACTGCAAGTTACTAATTGATAATGTATTATTTTCTTTTCCGATGTTTAAATTTTATAAAAGAAACCTCTTTTTTTTAAATCTTCATGTTATTTTCTTTTTTAAATGCATCTCTTAAGTGCATTGAAATTTGCTAGCAGCATTTTAAACATTGAAAGTAATAAATATTTTTAAAAATATTGTTGCATAAAATATTTATTTAAATCTAAATTGAAAATTCCGTCTCATACCAAATAAAATAATGAATATCATATTAATTTAGATATCTTTCTAATAGTAATACTCTGAAATGTATTTTTACAAGCAGCAAACACAAGAAAATAACAGCTAGTGTACATAGAATATTGGTTTAAAAGAAAAAAAATTTTCCTTTACAAGTGTATATATTATGATTGATAACAATGTTACCATAAGTTCTTAATTTAATTCTCTTCTTGTTGGCAACTTTGAATTTAAATTAAATTTTTCATTTCAATAAACATACATTATAAGATAAGTTTTCCTTGTTTTTTGTGTGTGACTTGATTTAAACATATTAAAAGTAAAGGTAGTAATATTTATTCTAGAATGTAGTAATGATTCCAAACCATTGAAGAATATGTAAATGAGGAAATTAGTTAAAGAAAAATTTGAAATGTAATTTATAGTAATTATTACACAATATTAAAGGAAAATATCACATAAGAAAAGACATAAGTTTTTAGAAATTCAATTTAACTATCTTTTGTCTTAAATGTATTTTTTACTTATTGAATTACATATAAATTTTAAAAATAGTATGATTTGTATGAATACTATACTGTTTTAAAATGCAATTTAAATTCATAGAAAAATCTTTAAAAAATTATATAATAATATAATTATATAAGTTAGTTAATATGAACGTTTTTGATTAATTATTAAAAGATATATCCTTTGATGAAAATGAATTTTATTTTTACAACAAAATGAATTCCATATAACATAAGAAATTTATTAAAATATATAATATATGAAGTTGAAACATTGAAAGTGATACATATTTTTAAAAATATATATGTAAACCTAACATTTATTTCCGTACAATGTAAAATATAATAATGAAATATACCTAAGAAAACCTGGATATCCTAATAATAATAAAATATAATTTCAAGAGCAGCAAAAGTGACATTTTATTTGAAAATAGAAAAAATAACATTTATTTTCTATTAATTACAAATACAGAAATTATATTTTTTTAAAATTTCTAGCAAAACATATGTTTGGAAGAAGCGACCAAGAAGTGGTTTTTGCAAATTCCAATAATTTTCATCAAATTCAATAATTTGACAATGGAAATCTTTGTCAGTAGATGTTACAAAATAACATCTACTTAATTTCCATATATCCATTTGACCTTGAATTTGATCAAAATATGTATGATTTCTTTTTAAATTAAGTATCTAAAAAGAAATTTTTCCTTGGAATTTGCTCCACTACTAGCTATTTTCCTCTAGCTGGGCATTTTTCCTTTAGAAGAGCTGTTTCACAACAATCGTATATAACAAGCCCGTCTGAAGTTGCTCTAAGAAAGATATTCTCGTTATCTTCAAGCAGACCACACGGCAAGAGCATTCCATTTACATTTTGATCTGAGAGATACGATAAGAATTGCTGTTTTGCAACATCTTCTTGATTTTTCCCCAGTCAATGACAGCATTTGAAAAACTCTTGCCAAAGATTCCATCTACCAAACATTTTGCTCAGTTTTGCAACGTAAAGTCTTTCCAAAAAAAGGAAGAAGTCACTCTTCCCTTTCTTTGGTGATTCCACATTGCACTGGATGATTGGTCTCTTGTTGACAATTTGATATTTTGGATTGTTTCATGTGATAATGAACAATCCAGTAACATCGGATGAGCATCGGCAGCCCTGACATATTTTAAAATTCTAGAGAATTTTATTATCATCGTTTGTATTAAATTTGGTAGATGTTTTTCCTAGTGCTCTGTTTCGCTGGCAGATGTTTCTTCATCATCTGTTGTGACTTCCATATATGGTGCGCCAGGTTGATGTTTCTAAAATATTAGATTAAATAAATCTATAATGTATTACTTTAATAAAAATTCGATGTAACTTTAGTTCATAAATAACTTGAAATAGATTATAAAAGCAAGAATTGATTTTACACTCAAGTATCATTTTGCTCATACTCTTGGCAATGACAAAATTAACTGATATGCATAAACTGGCAATTATGTATTATCTGTTGGTAAAATCACTCATACCTGCCAAACGCATTTGGCATATGGCAATTGGACTGTGTCTGACTGGGGCAATGCCATGTTTACTGATGAGTCATGATTTGCTCTGGAGCCAGATGACAAGCGTATAAGGATATGGCGTAAGCAAGGAACACGCAATCAGCCCCAAAACATCACCGAACATCACGCATTCCGAAGCGGAAGCATTATGGTGTGGGCAGGGATTTCATTAGGATACCGCACCGACCTGCACATCTTTAAGCGGGGTTCTGTGACGGCTGTCCGGTATCGAGATGAAGTCCTAGAACCCATTGTTAGATTATACGCTGCAGCAGTTGGCCCTACTTTTGTTTAATGGGTGATAATGTACGTCCCCATAAAGCTGACATTGTTGATGATTATCTGGAGAGTGAAGGGATTGCGCGTATGACATGAACATCATATTTGCCCGACCTTAATCCCATTGAAAATCTTTCGAATGTTCTCGGCCGTGCTGTATCTTCACGTTCCCACAGCCAGCCACTCTTATTGAACTGGAGACTGCTCTACAAGAAGAATGGCGATTGCTTAATTCTGCGGTGGTTGACCACCTAATTGAGAACATGGTCAGAAGGTGTAAACATTGCATACAAATGACCGTTGATTACATACCCTATTAATGTCCTTTTTTTCATTTTATGCTGTTTATTTTCACTTTATACACAATTATGTTTAAGTCTCCAGTATGCCATTATCTGATAACTTACAAAAATTTTAATATTGTTTTCGTTTCTGTATACAATTATTGATTTTGTTTTATGTATAAATATATATGTGACTTTACTGCCAAATGTTGTGTCAATCAAAGCAGTATTTGTTGATTTTCGTTCATTTTACATCTGTGTGCTTAACTTTTGGAAGTGAGTATACATTGCATAGTTACATATTCCAGAAGTCACCAAAAACGCGATAAGTAAGCAATTGTGGCAACCTTGCTCTAAGTGAGCCAAAAAAAAATTTACAAGGCATTTTAGAAAAGATACTGAAAAATATAATATAAAATTCCGATTGTGAAAACTACAGATCTTCTCTCCATATTTCAAAAAAAAGTTTCAAAAACTTGCATTTGAAAAACTCAGTTGAATTTCGATGTTTTCTCATAGATTAACATTACACCGGAAGTAAAGGGGAGGGTTTCACTTAATATTGTTGATTACAAAGTAGAACTTGTCCATATCTAATTAGAGCATTTTGGGCATTTTTAAAAATTTTAAAATTTGCGTTAGCTGCATATCCTTACACAAGGCAAGCATAGGTCCTTATGGGAGTAGAACGGCAGTTTTGAGAAGTATTTTATTATATAAATGAATTTCAGAGTTCCGGCCAATTAAAGGGTACATGGCTCTAACAGCATTCGGTAATTTATAACGCGTGTTTATATGTTGTTTCCATGTGAGCTTACTATCGAAAATGAGTCCTAGGTGGGTTTTTTTTTGCCCTCTGAGACTATTGTAGTTGTGTGGTATAGAATGTTGGTGGTGTGGGTGGTATTCTTCTCCTGGTGAAAAGTACCGATCTCCATGTCCGCCGATTTTTGAACCCTTATATAGTGCTTCCCATGGTGCTATGGATTGCCCTTGATGTGCGTCTGCATTGTAATGCAAATGATTTGCATATTTAATCGCCGCCAACGCATAATGTAAATTTCACAGGGTTTGCATGCTTTCCACAGTGTGTTACATTTTGTGTGGCCAGCATTGTATTGAAATGGGGCTTATTTTCCCTTTCAATAAATAGTTAAATACACCTAAACCTTTGTAATTCTTCATTTCTTCTCTTTTGTAAGTTCATTCTTTTTCTACCAGTATCATGCTTTGGAGTAGTATTGGAATTCACTTCCGCACCTCTCTAATGCTCATTGCCGTTATACTTAACAACCTATGTTACATCTCAGGGGTTTGGGAGTGCATAATCCTTCCAAATATTCATCGGTTGTCATCAGCCAAATTTCAACTATATAATGAGTGACCACACAAAGCAGGCAATGTTCAAGACATCTTCTTTACCAATCAGATAGAATTGCTTCATTGGCCTGCTTGTTTTCCCCATCTATCACTAATTGAAAATGTGTGGTACATGATTTAGCAATGACTTGCTCGGGATACATCACCCAATGCTGCACCAGATAAACTTTGGCAATATAAGAAAGCTCATGGACTGATGTACCCCAAAGATACATCCAAAGTGTGTGGTAAGGGTTATAGCCAACAAGGGCAACTACACTAACTATTGATTTTGTCATTATCCACATGTCACAAGAGATTGTAATTTTAATCACGCAATCTTTGAACACTACTATATGCCAAATAAATTTCGTTGTGATATCTCTGGTCCTTCTTGTTGTTTAAAATTTTTCTGGCCAGCAGTGTAGAAACAATGCTGTAAACATTTGTAATCTGACATTTACAGTACAATCTAGTCGGATTATTAATAAATATCATAAATAGTGGATTTCAGGTTCCAGCAAAAGTATAGTTGTAGAGGGCATGGCTGGGATAAACATGCATGGCTGGGTATGAATTGTTTATTTAAATAAAAAAAAAGTAAAGAAATGCATAATTTATCTTTATTCTTGAATTTATGAAGTAGAAATTTCAGTATGAGATTCATTGTTTTTAATTATCCTGAGGGATTCTAAATAGCTGTATATTTTAAAAATAACCAGACCCTTATAACGGAGCATTTCAACTCTTGCGGTTCTTTGAAATTGCCCAATTAAAATTGTTTGCTTTTATTTTTTATATTTAAAATTACCATCCTTTCAGATTGGGACAAGTTGGTTCTCATGTTGTAGCATTATTGTTTGCTGTTGAAATGGCCAAATAAAAGGAGAACCTTGCACCAAAATATGTAGCTTATAGAAGGAATAAAACTAGCAAGAAAGTAAGCTTCATGAAATGATACTTAGAAATAAAACCTAGTTTTAACTCGTCATTGCATTTTTAAAAAGTTGTATATAAACTTTAATTTTAAAATATTTAAATTTGCATATATTAAAATCCTATTTTTGTTTATTTATCCAATCACCATGCTTGGCTCTATGTACAAGACTGTATTATACTGTACAAGACTGTAAATAAACTGTATTTAAGGTAAATAAACTGAGGTGAATTAATGTCATCGAATGATATACGAATTCATCCCAGCGAGTTATAAAATGAATATTTTATCATTTCTATGGTGAATGAACTAAGTCAATTTTACTATTTTAAGTTCTAAAAAAGAAATTGTTAAAATTAGAATTCTTTATTTTATATCATCCTAATATATAAGAATTTCTATTACAGCTTTTTTTAAAATAGTTATTTCATAAGTTAAAACTGATTGCATTTTAACAATTAAATCTTCATATTCTAAATTTTTATTTGCTGTATACGATTTTAACAACAGAAAGCAGGGTTTAGCTTTTGCTTTGTTTAATTATTCCCATTTGCTATAACCAAACGGAAAAAAGGCATTACTGGTGACAGTGCCCGTACATGGCAGGCAATTAGAGAACGTGTGAGAAAAGCTGATGATACTGAAGAAAGAAGAAACAAACTATTGTCAGCCATGGTGCAATGTGACCAGGAGAGAACAACGGAGGAAACAGAAGAAAGAAGTCACCGATTGGCAGCCATGGCATAACATGTCCAGGAGTCAAGAGTGGAGGAAAGGGAAGAGCAATGAAGTCAACGAATGTCAACCATGATGCAGCATGCAAGAGGACGCCGTCTAAACGTCACTGAAGAACAAAATTCCCTTCATATACACACTTTTTATGCAACAAGAACTTTTCTTTACCCGGTTGTTGAGGAACATAACTGTACAGAAATGGACAATATTAGTCTGAAATGTGGATGTTTGTATTTTGGGGCAGAAAAGAATGTCATAGGAGCTTACACCCATTGCTGCCCTAATGCGAAGATAACGGAAGAAAATTCAACATATCCAGTAGAAATTAAAGGATTCATGGATGGTTGCCGTGATTTATCTGAGCATTTCAAGAAGAACATAAGGTCGTACAACAGTGATCTGCCCTTTGCTTCAATGGGCGTATATATTGTACCACCTGCCGGTAGAATAGCATATTGCTTCAGAATTCATAGCCAAATTTATCACAGGACTTCTCATTTACATTCAACTCAAGCAGGAGGGAAAAAATTTCCTCAGTTATATGTTTTGGATTCTGAGCTTGCTAATTGTCGACGAATGGAGCGTTGTGAAGATTCTGAATGCAATCCAGAATTGATGCGAAGCATTGATGAGATCATTAGACGAGTCAAGCCTTTTTTAGCTGCGTACAAAATGATGTGGCAAATGGAGCAGCAGGTGATTCGTGAAGGATATGGGATGTCGAAAATGTTACCACGTACATAAGTTATGATAAACTTAATTCTGAAGAGCACAGAGGAAGATATAATGCTCCAAAAACAAATGAGGTTGCATAGGTGTTTAAAATCTGATGGCCTTCCACCGAAAACACCGGGATATCTGCATTTATCTCAAACAACGCCAAATATGCAGGATTTGTAATCTCAATCCTAACTGCGATCCAATGACTTACGTTTTTTTTTCCAAGTGGTAAGAAAGGTTTTCACGTTAATCAAAGTTTTACTGAGAGTTTTATGTGCACCATTTATCAGTTACGAGAGAATTTCTATAATGTTTTGTATGGAGGTAAGCTTTTGCAGCAGTATGTTGTGGATTCTTATGTTAAGGTAGAGGTCATGTTTTTGAATTTCATTCTACACAATCAGAGGACGCTGCGAGTTGATTCATATTTGGGTCTTGCTGACCACGTGAATGTTCTGGCTACAGAAGCTGGCATGAGCGCAGGTGTTACTTTCATTCTGCCATCTAGCTTCATTAGAAATCCTACAGCAATGTAATAGAACTTTCAGGATGCCATGTCAATTGTTAGATAAATAGTAATAAAAGGGTTGCCGATTTCCACGGAAATCGACGATTTAAAATCAGATTTAATAAGTCAAGGTTACAAAGTAGAAAATGTAGCTCAGCTTACCAAGACGAAAACACAAGTACAAGCTCCCCATATTTATGGTCAAGCTTAAAAAATCCCCCGATTCCCCAGACATCTTCGGATTAAAAACTTGATGATATCTAACAGTTAAAGTTGATACTTTTAACAGAAGACCCGGCGCAAAGCAGTGCTATAACTGCAATCTTTTTAACCATTCATCCAAAAACTGCCACATTAAAACCAGATGCGTGAAACTCGGGCAAGAGCATAAAAATGGCAATTATCCAATAAAAGACAAAAATTGAAAACTACAACTGCATCAGCTGCGGGGAGAAGGGTCACCTGGCCAACTCGCATCGCTGCGTAAGGTTCGCGAAATCCCAACCGAAAAAGGGAGAAGCCTCCCTAAACCGCAATAACCAGCCAAATAAAAATAGAATTGATAACACCACCGTAGCTATTATAATAATAACAGTGTAATGAATACTAACAATAGTAATGTAATTACTACTAGAAAAGAATTATCATATGCAAATGCATTGAAAGGCCCCCAACAGATGGCAAAGCTCGACACCTCAAAGTCGGTTCCTTCTGGGCCTGAAACACTTGTATCCCGCGCAGCGGTAAGCAGGCCAAAAACAATACAGAAAATGATAACGAAAAACCGTTCGGCTTTACCGACGCTATTGTGACATAGTCAGAAATTAGAAATCACCCCTATTCATGATTCACACCAAAGCTGGGGGGGGGCACGTAGTTTTGGCGTCCTTGTGCTGTGTCGGATAGCTGGACTGTCAGCACCAGTGTAACTGGTAAACACTATGGCCCAGGCTTCACTGCCTTATTTTTCGTACATAGGGCAGTGATTGTCCGTCTTGAAAGGCTGGCGTCTCGGCAGACGGCGGTGGGTGGCATCAAAAGAAGCAAAGGATTCGAGATTGTTCGAGAACCAGATGTCAGCCAAGCCCTTGTCGCCGGAAACTTTTGAGAGGGCCTCCCAATCGACCTCCGAGACGTAATCCTGGAATCTACAAAAAGGCTCCCACGATAGAGTCCTGAGACAGGATCTAACGGACGAAGGAAGAAGTTCGACCGACTTCCAAGATGATTCCCCACGATTGACTCCTGAGACAGTATCCGACGGACGAATAAAGAAACGCAAAGATAAGAGTCCCGAGATGAACGCCGAGATCGATTCCTGAGATGGACGACTAAAGAAGACGCGAGGAGTGGACACCAATGCAACTAGCTGGCTAAATAGAACTAACACCTGAAACTGGCCTTTTTCTCTTCCCAGGGATCATCTAAACGTTAAAATGTGAAATAAATCAATTTTAGCTCACAAAAAAAGTATTTTTTTTTAATGATTAGCCTGGCGTCACAATACGCTACCAAGTCCACGATGCCAGAGCTAATTAAACAGGTGGCAGTGTGAGATGGATTGGCATTTGTCTAATTAATTAAATGCCCAAATCCTTTATTTAAATGAACTTCAATTTTCGAGGGGAAAAAAGAATAAAGAGAAAAAATTCCAGCCGTGTGCGCGAGAAAAATAAACGAACTTTAAATTCAAATTTCCCCTGATTTCCTGTGGTGTGTCCATTCCTATCGAAGTTCCTTCAGTTCCTGTTTTATACCCATTCCGGTAGGTGAATTATGTCTGGTTAATCAAGAAAAGAAACAAGCGTGTGCAATCGAAGTGTGTTTCCAACTTGTTTAAAGTGTGCTCCAAGGCGTTCCCATATGTTTCAAGATATCCCGAGTTTGTTGCGATTCCCGACCAGGTAGATTCTGGCAGTGATTCCAAACAGAAAGGGGAGTCTTTCTTTGAGATTATACTCGGGGCAGCAATTGATTACTATTATTGTTATTATTAGTGTATGTAAAAATTTTAGTTGTAAAGTAGTTATGTACTAGGTAAAGTTAGCAAACACTAGAAAGGGGGACTGGAAAGATTTTTAAGTTTTGTATGAGGTATATAAATGTGCAATTTATTAGTATTGTTGTTTGGGAAATATAGTTAAGTGTATAGTAGTTATATTTATTTCATTCGTACCGTTACTGTGCAACGTACTGTTTTGTTTTTAGGATTTGCGCATTTTTATGAAACATAGTTAAGTCTATGGCCATAGTATATTTCTAGTTTACGTTGAGTATTTGTATAATTTTTGTGATAGTTAAGCTTAGTTTTGGCTTTGTGTGTATTAGTGCATCATGGCGTACTTAATAAGGTGACAGAACACCTTTAAAACTCAATTTTCGGTCAAACTATCGATTTTTCGTTTTTGATCAAATATTAAAATTCAAACTTTTATCTTTCTAAATCTGTAAAAATTTTGTTTCTAGCTTAATTAGAAGCCAAGTTACAGCTTTTTTAATATTACTTGATCATGAATTTCTCTGACCGGAAATGCCTTTCTGCTAACCGGAAGTGGCCCAAATTGTTTGTTTACGTTTCTCTTTCATGGTATATGACATGAAATATGAAAATTAATATACAAATATTTTGTTAGAAATTAAAATAGAATATTTGAGAATAAATATGAATGTATTTGGAAATACATTTTTCCTTTTTTATGTATGAAATCTGGCATCAAATTTGTTGTTTAGTGACTTTGTTTACATATATGTTTGATTTTCATACTGCAAGAATCGACAGCGTAGAAAGTTAAAAAATAATTCTATTCTGTTTTATTTTTACTTGAAAATGGTTAAAAGTATTGCTAAAAAGTGTAAGAGACAATTTTTTGGAAATAAATACACAAAATTTTCCGAAAATAACAGCAATTCAACACCTGTTCCTGAATGCACTGCTAGTTCTTCAAAATTGGGAAATGAGAGTATGTCAACTGCAGAAGAAATGCCTGGTCCTCTGTTTGGTAACAGAATCATTGATCTTGAGCTTATTGTGGATGCATTTTCTCAACTTTGCTGCCCAAAATGTTTTGCTGAAAAAGTAGAGCTTTTTGAGGATTCCATGTATGGATTATGCTCTCATTTTACACTAAAATGTAAATGCTGTGACTTTTTCTTTGCATTTGCTTCATCAAAAAAAGGTGTAAATGCACCAGTCATAAATACCAGGCTAGTATATGGTATGCGGCAGATAGGCAAGGGTTTTGCTGGTGCATTTAAATTATGCTCAACATTAAATTTGCCTCGACTGAGACAAAACTGCTTTCAAAAATCAGGAAGCAAAGCTTTTAAAAGTGGTTCAGGAAGTAGCTGAGGAATCCATGAAAAAAGCTGCTACTGAAATTGTGGATATAAAAGAAAATGTTTCATCTGATTTTGTAAAATGTGGCATATCTGTGGATGGCACATGGCAGCGTAGAGGCTATACGTCTATGAATGGTTGTGTTGCTGCAATATCAGTTGATACTGGTAAGGTGTTAGACGTAGAAGTTATGTCGTCCTACTGTCCTACATGTAAGAGACTTCAGACTATGCCAAGAAACTCTGAATATGAGTCGTCAAAAGCCGACCACATATGTCAGTGTAACTTCACGGGATCTTCGTCAAAAATGGAAATTGTGGGGGCTTCACAAATATTTCTTCGTTCAGAAAAAAACCGCAGACTTCAATGCACGCAATATTGGGATGGTGACTCAAAAGCTTTCATGAGTGTGAAAGACACTTATGGAATGAACAGTGTGACAAAGTTTGAGTGCATTGGCCATGTACAAAAGAGAGTGGGCTCGCGTCTAAGAAAGCTAAAAACAAAAACTAAAGGACTGTCTGGTAAAGGCAAATTAACTGATAATTTTATCGACCGACTTCAAAATTACTACGGAATTGCTGCACGCAGTAATGTCGGTAACTTAAATGCCATGCAGCAAAATGTAATTGCTGCGTTATATCACTGTGCATCAAGTGATAAGAAACCGATGCATGGTCAGTGCCCATTAGGGAAAGACAGCTGGTGTTATTTTCAGCGGGGGGTGGCAAATGGAACAAAATGTACCACAAAATATGCTGGTTTTTCAAATGATGTTTTAAATAAAATTAAACCAGTATATTTAGAACTATGCGACAAACAGATATTAAGTAAGTGCTTACATGGACACACGCAAAATGCAAATGAGTGTTTTAACAGAATAGTCTGGTAAAAAGTTCCGAAAGAAGTATTTGTTTCGCTCAAAACAATTAAATTTGGGTCGTATGATGCTGTTATACATTTCAATGAGGGATTAAATGGGTGCCTCAAAGTTTTTAATAAGATGAATATTGAAAATCCTGGGGTGTTTACCTTACGGGGATATAAACATTTAGATAAATGCAGAATCCGTGAATCGATTCATAACGCAGACCCCAAAACAAAGAAACATAGGAAAATTTTAAGAGCCCTTAAAAAGAAAAAAAATATTGTTTTAGAAGTTAAAGATGGAGAGAATTATAAATCTGGTGCATTTTAATAAGAAAGTAAGTGTTTTTCTTGTAATCAGATTAGTTTAATGTTATTTTTGTCGTTTTCTCAAAATGAGTTTTTTTACATTTTTTCTTACCGCAAAACACAATATCTCAAAAAGTTATGCTTGGATGAAATAAAAATTTTATATATATGTTTTTTAAATACTAATACAGGGAATAGACCTCTCTTAAGATTTTATGTTGAGTAGACATTTTTTTATACAGCAATAAAGTGAAATTTACAATAGCTTTTAAAGAAAATTTCAACGTTAAGAAGCTCGAAACACAATAGCTTCTCACGTAATGGTTATATTACCAAAATAAGTGTCTATTCCCTAGATAAGGTTGTATGCTATATTATTCAATTTACAAAATGTCAATATATTTATTTTATTTTCAGTTATCATGTTTTGCGTAAAGTCTTATTTTTGCTTATTTTTTCATAAAATACCCCTTTCACAGAAAAAATGTGCACTAATAAGACTTTACTTGGGTGTTTTTCTGATTTTAAAGACCCATAAGGTCATAAAATATGCATTAACAGGCAAAATTCAGGTTAATTCAAAAAATTTTCTTCGAAGGTGTTCTGTTACCTTAAGGCAAAGAAAAGAAGTATTGGTAGAAATGGCGAAAGAAAGGGGAGTCGAAGCCGATAATACTTTACCTAAGATAGAAATTAAGAATATAATTTGTCAGAATGAATACTATAATGAAGAATTAGCTGAATATTTGTTGGGAGGTACTTTGGAAGAAAAACGTGAACGTGAAAATAAGGAATGGGAACTTAAAAAAACGGGGTTGAATTTGAGTTACAACGATTGAGAGCTGAACGCATTAATAAATTACAAAAACGGGAGTTCAAGCTAAAGGTAGGAGATAAAATCGAGAATTGCGCACATGAGAGTTATTTGTCAGGAAATTGTTCCATGGAAGTTAGTAAACCTTTTAAAAATTGTAAGAGGGTAATTAATCCGGAGGCTGATAAGAGGGAAAAAGACGCCATCCCAATGTGAAGTTAGATTTGAGATTTGTGACCCCCCCCCCCCGCTGAAACGCACGTGCTTTGTTCCTCCGTCCGAAATGAGAGGGGTAGGAAAAGAGAAGGATAAACTGTCTAGGCTTGAGGAAGGGAAAGTGGTCGGTGTTTGTGGAATTAGTGATTGTGAATTGATGGTGGAGTCAAGGGCAGTTAAGCATAGTGTTTCAGATGTGACGACGTTTCCACAGCCTGTAATAAATCATGAGGACATAGGAGTAAGTTAACGATAATTTTTAGTAGATAAGGGTTTGCAATATATATTTGTGAAATTTAAGAGTGTGGAAAAGGATGCAAGTCAACTCCCAGTTGAAAGGGGAGCGGGCATAACAGTGGGTCTTAAAAGTATTCAAAGTCTTATAATGGCTAGGATAGGGGTGGAACAGAGGAAAGGGAAAGGAATTTACACGTGCAATGCAGTTGCTCGCGCGGAAAGTTGTGGGAGATGAATTAACATTGCGTTTGATTCCCCCCAATTCAAAGGAGATTGATAAGAATTGGTTAGGAAAGGGTAAAATGGCAAATAAAAGCTCAGAGTTTAATTATGAGATAGAATTACCCAGAAAAAGAGATCGCAAAGAGAGAGTGAAATTTATCGTGTAAACTTAGTAAAACTGTTTCGTAGGAGGCTCGAATCAGTAAATTTTGTTACAAAAAATAGCTCGGAGGGAATAGGGAAAGAAACCGAAATCCCCTATCCGGTAAAGCTATTTATGGAATTTCACTTTCATGGTATTTTGAAGGAAAGTCAATTGCACTTTAAATTACCGCCTGACTGACTTAACTATTTAAGGATTGACATTGATAGAAATAAAGAAAGGTTTCCTCCAGATCCTGGGACGATTTCTTCAACGCCGAGGAATAATAACTTAATTAGAAGAAAACCGTCTAAAATTAAAACTGTTTCCATAGGCCTGAGATTAATTAAAATTTAAGAGACGAAATTGGGTGTATTAGGGATTTAAGTGTAATCGAGATGGGAGCAGTTCAATTGCACACACAGTCCACTGTTAAGTTTAGAAAAGTGAACCGATTACCGTACTCGTGTACTAAATATAGGCTTTTGAAAGCAGGTGACACTAGCCGAGATTCATCCTTTGTTTGTGGAAGGTGATGTGTGGTCACGGTTTGTGGAAGTGGTACTTTCGTCGTTCACTCATGCTGAGATATCAGAAGTATGACGCATACGTAATGCCAATTGGCAATTACATGACTAAAAAAAGGAGGTTTAAGATTGTATGCGAGTCTTCTTAAGGATGTAAATTAACGACTCAGGTTTTGGAACGGTTACAGCAGTTTACTGTACGTCGAATGGTCGATATAGACATCTTGGCGCAAAACTGGAAAAATCGTGTAAAGCAAATTGACTTTGTATTAGGAGGGTTGAGGAGTGAGAGGTCGGAATTCATACCGACTGAAGGTAAATTGAGCAGTGGGAAAGTTTCTTACAAGTACATAATATAGAAGTAGTGAGTTCATTTCATTTGCTAAGGAGGTACGAGGTTAACAGTATTCTAAATGATAGTGCCATAATTTCCCCTTTCACCAACGTTGTAGTAGGAAAAATAACAAATTGGGCAATAACTTGTTATAAATATTGTGAGAAGATGTGTAAAGTGTTAAGATGGAAATTTATCTTTAAATTAATGTTGTTTAGCCCAAATAATTCAAAATATTCGAATTTACAGTTTTTTTTTTAAATGTAATTTTAAAAATCATTTACTATAATTAAAAAAAGCTACATGGAAATGTCATTGGATTAAGCCGACTGGAATAATCAGTCATCTCAAATTTTCCTATTAATTATTTTTACCATTTTATGGTATTTGTGTGTGATTGTGTGTATATGGTGAAAACAAAATTATGTGTTACTGAAAACCTTTTGTGTCTCTTCGTAAAGTGTAAGCACATAGCTATTTAGTACAGTAGTTACGTGTGATTTAACGTATATTAATATTAGTAAATTGTTAGCATTTAACTTATTCACTTAAACTCAAATTTTTTAAGATGAGATGCAGCATTAATGAAAGAATCCAAGATTAGGAATTTAAGTTTTTATTGTAAAATGTGTAATATTTTATGGAATATTGGATTTATTTATTATCATATTTTTAAGTAATATTTTATTGGATTGCTGGCCTGGTCAATCTCATTGATAAGACATTCTTTCTTTGAGTCAGTCGTAAGAACGGAACCAACCTTGGGTCAGAGCAGTCCAGTGAAATGGACGTTTTCAGGAGGAAGGAGTTGAGTCACAAAGGATAAATCGCCCTTGTTCATGATTCATGCCACAGCTGGGGAACACGTGCTTTTGGCGTCATTGTGCTGCTTCGGAAAGCTGGACTGTCGGTGCCGGCGAAACTGGTAAACACTATGGGTTGGACATCACTGCATTATTTTTCGTCCATAAGCAGTGATTGTCCGTCTTGAAAGGCTGGCGCCTCGGCAGACGGCGGCGAGTGGCATCAAAACATGAAAAGGCGACAAAATGGTTCGAGAACCAGATGTCAGCCAAGCCCTTTTCACCGGAAAATTTTGAGAGGCCCTCCCGATCGACATCCGAGACGTAATCCTGGGATTTAGAAAAAGACTCCCACGATCGACTCCTTCGATAGACTCCTAAAACAGGATCCGACGGACGAAGGAAGAAGTGCGATCGACTCCTGAAAACGCCGAGATAGACTCCCGAGATGAACGCCGAGATAGACTCCCGAGATGAACGCCGAGATAGACTCCCGAGATGAACGCCGAGATAGACTCCCGAGATGAACGCCAAGATAGACTCCCGAGATGAACGCCGAGATAGACTCCCGAGATGAATACCGAGATAGACTCCCGAGATGAACACCGAGATAAGACTCCCGAGATGAACGCCGAGATAAGACTCCCGAGATGAACGCCGAGATAGACTCCCGAGATGAACGCCGAGATCGATTCCTGAGACGGAAGACTAAAGAAGACGCGAGGAGTGGACACCAATGCAACTAGCTGGATAAATAGAACTGGCTGAATATATCTAACACCTGAAACTGGCCTTTTTCTCTTCCCAGTGATCTACTAAATGTTAAAACGTGAAATAAATCAATTTTAGCTCACAAAAAAAGCATTTTTTAATGATTAGCCTGGCGTCACAATATGCTACCAAGTCCACGACACCACACTAAGTTAGAAATCCGTAAGCTCTTCGCTGACTACCCTTTCCTTCTGGAACTGGGTAGTCAGCTTAGGAATTCTACAGGTTTAGAAACGGTAGATGTGTTCTACCGACACATTACCACCTTTGTGTAATGGGATACAACTGCTTTGGGCTTAGAATCACCTCCTGGAATGCTAATGGTATACTGTCGCGCATCGTCGAGTTGCATGATTTTATAGATAAGCACAACCCCTATTTAATGCTGTTACAAGAAACGCACCTAGGATCAGGGGCCATCCTACAGATTCCAAATTACACTACCTATCCTAATGATAGGCCCACACTCCTCGCACATTACCCTAGAGGCGGTACTGCCATTCTGATCAAGTCATCTCTCTCACATTTTCGTACACCTACACAGCCGATAGGGACGGTGGAAGCGACCTCGGTCACCCTTACACCCACCCGAAAGCGATCACATAACAATCACTTCAATATATGTCTTAATTGCATCCAGCACTGCCAACATACACACAGACCTGAAAAAGATCTTTAGCGCAAGCGACGTTTCCATTGTATGCATCTACACATTAATAATATTAAATCTAACTTCCGGGTGGTAGCGAGTAAATTTAACCCCTATTTTTCCCGGAAGTCGCCTTTGACGCTAAGAAATAGAGTGCTTATCTATACCTCGATTATCAGACCAGACGTCACATACGCTTGCCCAATTTGGAGTCATGCCGCTAAAAGAACTATTAACTTACTAGAAACCTCACAAAACGTAATAATAAGAAAACTAACGGATGCCCGGTGGTTTATGAGGAACAGGAATCTTAGATTTTCACTGCGCCTCAAAACCTTCCAGGAAACTTTCAAGGAAATCTCAATAAAAATTTTCAATATCCTAGATAATATAGATAACAGAACTCTAAGAAAAATAGAAATCTACACTCCTGATCCCAACTTTAACAGGCCAAGAAATATCTTACTCTAGCATGAACTTCTTTTAACTCAGCCTCAATTTTTCTCGACTTTTCGGCTAGCTCTTAGCTAGACCCTGCCCGTCTCTGAAAGGCTGACTCCTGATTGGACAACCAAATCAGTCACGAATATCTTTATATAAGGCTGCTTTTAGCGGTCGCCTCATACTCGGAAAAAAAAATTTTGCTTCTTGTCTTCATAGTGTTCAGACACGGATTCTCTGTCCTCGTCTGTGACCCCAAAAAATACGCAGTCCGACCCAAGTTGGATGTGTTGCATCTTTGTGCATCCATCTGAATCTTGAGAGCTGGTTATTTTTGTTTAGTTAGAGTTAATTGGCAGACAGTCAGTGTTCTTTTCGAAGTATTATTTTTGTTCATTTTTCCGTTTTTACGGAGTTTGTGCAACCCACGCGGTGTGACTAGGCCTAGTGCCGCACATCGACCATCTGGATTCTGAACGTGTTACCTTTCGGTTCACGTTCTTTGATAACGACTAGGATTTCTCTCCCATCCAACCCTACCATGGAAACGTCCGCTCCCAGGACAGATGTCGCATCAGCTCTGGTGAGTACCATTTTTCAATCTGAACCTATCTGTTTTAATGTAGCGGAAGCTCACAAACATTTAGAACACGCCGCCACATGCGCCGACTGTGAGGATCTCAGTGATGCCCTCGAAGACATAATTACCTCCATTAAAAATACAGTCGGAGACGTAGATGACATGCAAAAATTAAAACTGATCACCGAGGTTCAATTTGTGGCGCTTAAAGCGTCGCGTAAATCTGTGCGGCTGCAACACGCGGAATTTAGCACTTACATAGACGAGCTGAAAAAGCTCAACAGTATTTCTGTCCCCACCTCACCCTCTACGCCTAAGGCGAAAAAAAGGGTGCAGAACAAGCGAGCGCCGGTTTCTCCTACCCCAGGCACTTCAGGGAAGAAGCAACGCGCGGAAGAGCGAATTCGCTCCCGTGAGACAACACCTCCCCCCTCTCCTACCACTATGGAGGAAGGGGACATTTCTTCTTCCGACGAGAGCGGCCCAGAATTAGTCACAAAAACAGTTCCCCCTGTTAGCGCACCTGTCGCTCAGGAAAAGGAAGATAATGATGTTCAGTCGACAGACTCGGAGAGCGATGGTTTCACCACCGTCTCCCGCAAAAAGAAAATTGCCTCCATCGTAATAGATGTGAGCCAAAACACCTCTGGGCTGCTCAACACATTGAGCGACCATTTAGGTAAGTCACTAGAGGGGCGATTCGAGAACGGTAAGCTTAGGGTTTTTCCCAAGACTTACCAAGACCATCGGAAGCTCCAAACCTATCTAGAAGTACAGAAAATGCTGTCCCACACTTTTGAGATGGCTAACAATAAGCAGCTTAAAGCAGTGATACGTGGACTACCAACAGACTATGACCAGAAGGAGCTGATCTCAGAACTCACTGGTTTAGGGTTCACACCCAACCATGTTTCTATTCTCAGGAATAGGAAAACCCAGACAAACATGCCACTATTTTTGGTAGTCCTGCACAACAACACACAGCACAAGGAGATCTTCCACGTCTCAAATATCGGGTTTTTCCGAGTAGTGGTAGAGCACCTCAAACAGTCAAGCATGCCTCCTCAGTGTTATCGCTGCCAGGAGTTCTACCACCACTCCCGTCTCTGTAATAGAGCACCCAAATGTTTGAAATGCAGCGGTAGCCATCTTACCGCAGAGTGCAAAAAGACAAACAAATCCCCAGCAAAGTGCGCAAACTGCGGGGGACCGCATCCAGCTAATTATTCAGGATGCCCCAAAAACCCCATCAACAGACCACCACCTAAAACACAACCCAACAACAACATCTGGGCGGAGAAAGCCAAGGCGCGCTCGCAGAAAGCCACACCGCAGCAGCAGCAGAAGAAAGTTCAGCCCCAGCCACAACAGAAGACATATGCTTCGACTGTTGCGGCCACAGTAAAACCCAACACATTAGATGCCAATACTGTCATGCAACAAATGGCACTCATGATGACACAGTGGGGACAGATTTTAGCAGCCCTACAAAACAACAATAATAATTAACATTCAGCGCGTTAAATTTTAACACTCTCAGGGTTTTTAGTTGGAATGCAAATGGAGTAAATAAACATATTGACGAATTAAAGGAAAGTATAATTTTCCATAATCCCGACGTAATCGGGATCCAAGAAACACACCTTCGTCCTCCGGACCGGTTCCGCATTCCAAATTACACTTGTCATAGAAGTGACCGCACAACACACAGAGGGGGGGGGGAACCGCCATCTTAGTTAAAAATTCTATCAAACACCACGCCATTTTAGAATCCACTCAAACTTTCGAAAATACAACGGTTTTCATCAAATTAGGAAACAACACGACTATTACTATGGCGTGTATCTACAAACCTCCACACGGCTCCATTAATGTTACTGAACTTAATGCTATCCTCAATCATAACAACAAAGCCTTTCTCTTCGGCGATTTTAACGCTAAACACTCGAGTTGGAACCCTGGTAGATGCAATTCCAATGGTAATATTCTTAGCTCTTGGGCCGCCGGCTCGTCTATTGATATTATCGCACCCGACACTCCAACACATTTCAATCATAATGCTCCAAACACTGTATTAGACATAGGCTTTGCAGTTAATCTCTCACACTCTAACGTGTTTACTATTAATGAACTTAGCAGTGACCACAATCCAGTTATTTTCGATTTCGTAACTAACTGTCATTTACCACCAATACTTCAAACACTTAAATCTACTAACTGGATTAAGTATCAAGAAATTCTTCACCATAATATGTCAGGCAATCCTGCGATAGATGATTTGGACCAAGCCGTTCAAAATTTCAGCAGTATGGTCTCAGATGCTATTCACACTTCCACTTCCACTAGACTAATTAAAACTACACACCTCCGCCTTCCTATTAACATTCGAGGGCTAATTAAAGCTAAAAATAGATTTAGGAAACTTTGGAACAACACGAGATACCCTCCCTATAAAAGGGAAGTAAATGCTCTCAACAGACAGATAAAGATAGAAATCAAAGAACATAAAAACAGGACCTGGAAAAATTTTCTATTAACTTTAAATACTGAAGATAATTCTCTTTATAATTTGCACAAGCGAATTACCAAAAAATTTACTCCTATCCCACCTCTCCATGGTCCGAGTGGGTTAGCTTATTCTGATTTCGAAAAAGCGGAGGCTTTTAAAGACACCTTGGAAGTCACTTTTCAGGAAAACATTGAACCCTACAGTGACGACAAGATTGAAGAAGTCGAAAATTTAGTGAATCACTATTTCGACAACTTCCCAACTACCACACCACACCTCACTTCCCCCACCGAAGTCCGAGGCATTATTAAAACACTTGCTAATAGGAAGTCAGCAGGCCCTGATCAAATTCCTAATATAGCATTAAAATACCTTCCTATTAAAGCCATTACACACTTAACTAAAATCTACAACAAATGCCTCATTAAGTGTCACTTTCCTACACAGTGGAAAATAGCTAATGTAGTCATGCTGCCCAAAGTAGGGCAAGATCACAAATTCCCACAAGGCTTCAGACCAATTTCTTTATTAAATTGCACTGCTAAGGTATTCGAAAGAGTAATCTTAAATAGAATTAAAAATCACTGCAAAGCCATAGATTGCATTCCCCCGGAACAATGCGGTTTCCGGGAGGGCCACTCCACTCTACATCAACTCATTAGAGTTACGAATATTATAAATGAGGGTTTTCTAAATAAGTTCTACACTGTCGGTGTTTTCTTGGATGTCAAAAGAGCATTCGACAAGATGTGGCATGATGGCCTCACATACAAATTAATTAAACTTCAGTTCCCTGACTTTTTAATTAAAATGATACACAACTATTTACACAATCGAACCTTCAGAGTTCGTGTAAATAGCACTTTTTCAGACATCGGGAATTGCCTTTCAGGCGTCCCTCAGGGTTCTGTATTAAGTCCATATTTATACAACATATACACACATGATTTTCCCGATCACCCCACCGTCAGTACATGCTTATTCGCAGACGACTCTGCGGCATTGACCCAGGGCGTAAAACTCAGCTACACAATTAATAATATGCAACATTACCTCGACATACTCGAGAATTTGCTCACAGACTGGAGGATAGCTATCAATGTTGATAAATCACAGGCTATTGTATTCAGAAAATGGGGCGTTATCGCCCCACAGACTGAACTCACACTCTTTGAAAACAACATTCAATGGGTCTCGGTTGTGCGTTACCTGGGACTATACTTAGATAATCGACTAACTTACAAATCACATATAGATTATCTATCCGAGAAATTCTGGGGAAGAATTGCTCTGGCCATCTCCCTTATTGGGAGAAGGTCACCACTCTCCCTAGAAAATAAAGTCATTCTTTACAAGCGTATTTTGCGCCCAGTGATAACATACGCTTGCCCCATCTGGGGCGCGGCGGCACCGACCCATACTAAACGGATCCAAATCATACAAAATAAAATACTGAGAATTATTACTAACGCACCTTGGTACGATAGGAATTCTGTCATACACAACGACTTACATATGGAGCCGATAGATAACTACATCACTAAACTGTCTAGAAATGTTTTTAGAAGTATCGAAAATCATGACAACCCATTAATTAAAGCACAAACATTGTTCACTTATCCACATACTAAAGTTAATTTCGCATACAAGTCTTCTAAGTGGGAAATTCCCCTTAAGCCCCCATAACTCAACAAAAATACTTAATTTACACATTGAACTACAACACACGCTTCCGCTACTATCTTTTAAAACTGGGTCAGATGAAAAATAGCTGACGTCATTCTCCATTTTCACCCCTGCGAACGCAGGGGAACTTCGGCGTTTTTCGCCCATCGATGCTTCTTCCTCCACCCCTCCCCCCACCACGTTTTTGACCCGAAAGGGTTTAATTCGACGGCTTTACCTCACTCATTTTGCCTCCCTCCGGGAGGCGTCTCTCGTCTAATGGTTGTTCTATTTCACCCTATCTTCAGGGATACTGGGTATAAGCATCACTGCTGGAACCCGAACCATCTAATTTTCGTTTCGTCGCCTCATACTCGGGGACGCAGCGAAGGAGGACCAACTGGTTCTCCCCGCCGCCGACCCGATATAAAGTCCAAGCCACTGTGGTGAGACATGCCTCGGCGGAGCTCTCGCCCTGTAGGCACAGAAAAGTATATCAACATACAACAGAACACACGCAAACAATGTCGCTTTCATAATTTTTTAATTCTCTTCCAATTCCACCGATACTAATAATTCTAAATTTTATTTTATTTAAAGTTTTTTTATCTTATTTAAAGTTTTTAATTTAACTCCCGAACTTAATAGCAAAAATGGGCAAACTATAACCGTAATGCTAACTCTCCAATTTTTTTCAGATAAGAGATTAAGATCTCGATATAAATCATGTGCTCTGTAAATTTGTCAACACCTTGTTAAGAGATTTTGGTAAGCCCGACTTTTTTTTATTTGACTTTCACTTGCTACCCGCAGTGGAAAGAGATCAAAGACAACCTTTTTACTGGACAAGAGCCTCATGATCATCCCGACTTAGTTGCTAGAATTTTCAATATCAAAAACAAAGCACTTTTACAAGATTTGAAAAAAAAAATGGTATTTTTGGTCGCATTGTGGCAGACATTTATAAGGAACCCGGAGAGCATCGATTGGAAAGTCTCAGCAGAATTACCAGACAAGACGGGGATCCTAGGTTGCATGAAATTGTCAAATCTGCAATGATTCATCGACCTTGTAGTGTGTTGAATCCCAATGCTCCATGTATCGTTCATGGTGTTTGCACAAAGGGATGTCCCAAACAATTTAGAGAAACAACTGCTGAGATCATTAATGGTTATCCTATGTATAGGCGTCGTGACATCGCAAACCGTATTGTGGTAAATGGCAATGTTGTTGATAATAGATGGATCGTGACGTATAACCCATACCTTACCAAGAAATGCAATGCCCATATTAATGTGGAAATCTGCAGTTCGCTCAAGTCCGTCAAATATATATTCAAGTACGTTTACAAGGGTCATGACTGCGCCAAGGTTGTCTTCGAGGACAATGGCCAGATGCTAATTACATGGGATGAGATACAGACCTTTTTGAATGCCAGATATGTATCTGCGCCTGAAGCAATGTGACGACTTCAAAAAAAATCATGAGAAATCTCACAAAAACATTCGTTTACCAGTGCATTTGTCAAACATGCAGCCATTCTTTGATGATAAAGAGCGTCAAGTTTTTGAAAGATCTGCTCAAAAGAATACAATGCTGACAGATTGGTTTGAATTAAGCAGACGGATCCTAATGCCAACAGATACATATATGCTGAAATTCCGAAGCATTTCGTTTGGAAAAACAATTAATGGGAGAGACGTGTACGATTGGGTGACTGAATTGTGTCAAGGTTATATTCTGTAACTCTAAAAGACATTGAACGATTTCATCTACGGATGCTTCTGTTTCATGTTCCGGGAGCCAAGCCTTTCGAAGAGTTGCGAATTTACGAGGGTGTTGTGATGTCTTCTTTTAAAGAGGCGTGCCGTGCTAGGAATTTGTTGGAAGTGAATTGTGAGTGGAAAAACTATTTGAGTGATGCTTGCAGCTTTCAATACCCAAAGTTAAGGCAATTGTTTACTTTTATTTGTGTTTTTTGCAACCAACATGGCTTCTGGCATATTGAGAAAAATTCGAACATTATTTTTGTCAAGATTTTGAGTTTCACATCTCAGTAGAGCAAAGTGTAGTTCTTGTATTGCACAACAAAAACCATCAACTTCATGCTCACAATATGACCCTTATGAGCTTTGGACTGCCAGAACCTGCCATTTCGCACACATACGTCAGGACGGATTTTTACAATCTAAGAAGAAGAAAGGCAAGAATGTGAGAGACTAATGTCAATGTTGAACCTGGAGCAGCATACAAATTTCGATGTAGTGATTCGTGCAATCTAAGATGTTGATGAGGCTTCACCTAAGGCATTTTGTGTGAATTCTTTTGCTGGGTCAGGTAAAACCTTTTTATTCAATGCCATTATTTATTCAGTTAGAGAAATGGGAGAAATTGTTGTTCCCGTTGCATGGACTGGAACTTCAGCTATAATTCTGGAAGATGGTAGAACAGCGCATAAAAGGTTCAAGTTACCGGTCCCCATTCTGGATAATTCCTCATGTGGTGTTCCTCATAACACTAAAGAGGGAAAATTTCTTTAGGCGATGAAGAATATTGTTTGTAATGAGTGCACCATGACTCCTCATGGTGGAGGAAAGGTTTTTGTTCTTGTTGGTCACTAGAGACAGGTTTCACCTGTTGCAGTACATGCTAATAGAACAGCAATTGAGACTTGCTTGAAGAATTCACCTCTTTGGAGCTCATTGAAGCAATTTTCACTCATTAGGACTATGAGAACAGAACCCCATGAACAGAATTTTGTAAGTTGGCTTTTGGATCTTGGTAATGGAACTTTGAAGAATTACTGCCAATTAGGAGAAGATATTCTGGAAATTCCCAAATATATATATAATGTGTCGGGAAGGAGTCCATTGTTGAGGAAATTTTTGGATCATCATTTTTTTGATACGGAAAAATATCGGAAAAGACTATTTTATGCCCCAAGAATGAAGATTCTCTGAAAATCAACGAACAAGTTTTAGCAAGATTTCCAGGCCAGAATGTTACATATTTCAGTGCAGACAGCGATATTTCTGAAGATCAAGAAGAAAAAATCAATTTTCATTTGGTTTCATCAATGGAATAACTCCTTTCGGAATGCCACCGCACTTACTTAACCTGGAAGTAGGAGTTGTGATTATGTTGCTCAGGAATTTGAATCCATCCGCAGGACTATGTAATGGAACGCGTTTGATTTTTCGGAAACTGGTGTCCAATGTAATAGATGCTGATATTTTGACTGGACATACAAAAGGCTCACATACCTTTATTCCAGAATTACGCTTCGTCCTTCTGACAGCAATCTAACTTTCCAACTTCAAAGGCGGCAGTTTCCATTTCGGCTTGGTTTTGCTATGACCATAAATAAATCTAAGAGACAGACTTGTTAAAAAGAAGGGATATATTTGCCTCAGCCACTATTTTCTCATGGGATGTTGTATGTTGCCTTTTCAAGAGCAACGTCGATGGATTACGATCGCGTTTTGGTAAACGATACGAAGAAACATGGGGAATTAAATCGTTCTAATAGAGTTTTTACGAAAAATGTTGTTTTCCGTGAGATTTTACTTTTATCTTTCGTGATAGGATAAAGTGTAAGACGCTGGATCCTTGACTGCATTAAATTGTCAAATCTACAATGATTCATGGACTTTGTGGTGTTTTACCACAATTTTCCGTATATTTTTGGTGGATGGACACGGTGCATAATATAGATTTTTGGGTGTTCATTAGAAAGCATTTTAGATGTGATGAGAGTATTCTTCAGTTGATTGTTGGTACTTACTGTTTTGGTTTTTTTAAATGACTAATACACATTTACAACATATTTATAAAAGTGGTCAAAATTTACAACGGTTCATGGACCTTGTGGTGTGTTTTACCACAAGTTTCCATATATTGTTGATGAATGGAATGATGGTACTTACTTTTTTCTTTTTTTATAACACCAAATTTATATTATATTCATAAAACATATTTTTGGTGTACAATTTTTTTGGAAAGCAATTACACACATTTAGTTATATTTATAAAAATATCACTTTTTTCTTTATTAATGTTATTTTAGTTTCCAAAATTATAAGCCAGTAATAGTTGCATGTACTTTTGTGGTGCGTCGAACCCTAATTTTCCATGTATCGTTGACAGTGTAATACTTCGAGCATTTTCTCAAGTTACAAAAGCTATTTTTATTTCAAAATATTTCTTCCTTTGTTTTGCTGAACATGGCATAATTTTGTAATATATTTTTTCATGTACGTATCTCTTATTAAAAATATTTCTTTAATGTGAAAAATATTTTACATGCATTAAATTTAATTATTCCAGTAAAATAGTATAGCAAAAAAATCACATTCTTATAAATTAAGCCATCCCAGGTGGTATTCGAACCCACGACATAAGGATTAGAAGTTCAGCGCCCTATCCATTGCGCTACAAGGACGCAACTAACAAACTTCATTTCTATAAATGATGTAGCCCTTGTGACGTATGTGCACGACCTCTTTGAGACATCTGGGACTTGCTTCCCACGCTCGGATCAGTTTTCAGAAGAATTGATGACCACACGTGCAAAGACACCTGCAGTCGCTAATACACTGTGACGGACATGTCTTAATTAGCCCCTGCAACCTTTGACCCGAGGGGAAGCATTTCGCCACCACTGGATGTGGGGTGTGAAAGGGGACGCTCCGAGACGGTCAACCGCGGAGGGACCGAAAAAGGACCCGTGAGAGTAAACAGCGGAAACTGGCAGTGAACAGACACCAACAAGATCTCTCCCTCACAAAATTATTTTGGAACTCTAAAGTCATCTCAAAGTGCAAAATTGTACATTATGTAAATAATAGCTGTGACTTAATTAAACTAAATTATTATATTTCAAACACGCTACCATTATTGAATCAAACGTCACAGCATCAACGAGTACTGGCAGCGCTGAGGATTAATAAAAAAATAGAGATTATACCGGAAACGTGAGAGGAGGTGATTTGGTGATTCTGGTTTATTACGGGCGCTCTGCAAACTGCATGGTGAAAAACTTGGACACCCGATCTTAGAAATAAGGATAAAACTATCCTTTAGAGAAAAGAAAAGCAACTCACAGAAGGCCGAGATTTGATAGTGGATAAGCTATCCCATCAATGAAGAAAATATCCTTTTGTGTTTGTTGTGAAAATTGAAATCATCTTTAAATCAAGAAATGTCAACCGGACCTTCGGTATTCCCAAGTTCCAGCTCATAGTACTTCAAAAGGGGTGAGTACTGTTATATTTCTTGAGTTGTATTAGTTGCATTGCTAAAATTTCTACTACAAATTTTGAGATACTTAAGTGTTTTTTCTTGCATGGGAACAATGTTATTGTGGTTCTAGAGAATTGTAAATACGAGTATTGTGTGCAACTTTTAGCTTAAAGATTTGTGTTTTTAAGTTTCTTGATAGTTTTGATTATTTTAAGTGTTAAAATTTTTTCTTTGTTTGTTTCTGTGTTTGCATGGGACCAGTATTATTGTGATACTAGAGAGTAGTAAACATTGTGTGAATTTTAACAAATATATTGTGCTGATATTGTTCAAAAATGGCTTTTGTCGGAAAAGGGAAAAAGCAAGATATGTTGCTACTCGCAGAGGAATTAGAGGTAGATGTCGCGCCAAACATGACTGTCCCTAATCTCAAAACCGCAATCACTAACAGTGAGGGTTACGAAGAGGAATTCGTAAAAAATCTGTTTGAGACTATTATTGCAAATAGGAAAATTGAAGAGGAATGGGAAAGGGCAGAAAAAATTACAGATTTGCAGAATCAGAAAGAGCAGAAAAAATCAGATTTGCAAAATCAGAAAGAACAGAAAAAATCAGATTTGCAAAATCAGAAAGAGAAGAGACCTTGAGATTAGCGGAGCACGCGTTGAAAGAGAAGGAATTACTATTAAAATTTGATCTAGAAAGATTTAAAATAGAATCCGGACATAGTGTAAACGATGAATCAACCGGCTGTATAAATCCCCGTTCTGTAACCTCGAATGTAAATTTAAGAAAATTAATCCCAGATTTTAATCCAAATCAGTCAGATATTAGTTTGTATTTGGTGATTTTTGAACGTCAGGCTAAAAGGGCTTTAATTGAAAAAACAGACTGGGTAAGGTATTTATTAGGTTTGTTACCTTTGGATATCGTGCAGTTCATTGCACGCGAACCGGAGGAGCAAGCAGAAAATTATGACTATATTAAAAAAATATTACTTAAACGATTTAAGTTAAGTCCGGAAGTCTTTCGCCAGAGATTTGTTCAACACCAAAAGAAATCGGATAGTACCTGGAAAGACTTCACCTTTGAAATTACTAACTATTTAGAGGAGTGGCTAATCGGCCTAGAGATCGAGTCGTTTGAGGACCTTAAAGATTTAATGGTTGTCGACCAACTAAAAAAACGCGCGTATGCTAGTATGAGAGAATATTTCTTAGATGATTAGGCGAACCTCAAATCATCTACTCAAATAGCTGAACTCTTTGACAACTACGAAGATGTCAGGAAAGTAAATTCAAAAACCGCGGATAAATTCAGCAGGAACGAGAAAAATTTGACCACCTCCGGGTTTAAGGAGAAGACTAGGTTCGGGGAAATTCCCCCTAAACCAGTGGTTTCTCTTCCTGAGGGCGATAGGGGGAGAGTTTTCGAAAGACGCGTGATACAAAAATGTTTCCATTGCAACCTGCCCGGACATATAAAGGCGGTATGCCCGAAATTAAATAGGAATAAGGCAACGGAGTCTCTCAATAATATTGAAGGAAATGGGAACTCCGATTTTCTTGGTTCATATGTAGCAAAGGGCTCTGTGAATGGTCAAGAAATAGATATACTTAGGGATACGGGGGCAACAATAGATTTGGTGTGCGCTAAATACATTAATTCTTCTTCCTTCTCCGGTGAAAAGGTCTGGGTAAAACAACCGTTAAGCTCAGAATTGGTTTGCTTACCTTTGGCGGTCGTGGAAATTTCCGGAAACTTCGGAACGGTGCAAACTAAAGCAGCAGTTTGTGGTAATCATTTAAATCAACATGGTCGGTATTTGCTCGGAAACAAAACGGCCGAACTAATAAAAAAAATTTAGGCTATGATTTTCTTTCAGTTGAGGTCTTCAATGCTGTTCAGACAAGGTCTCAAACCATAGCGGCTAGAAAAGAAATAGAGTTAAATAGCTGTAGCGATAGCAAAGGGGAAGATGAGGCTATAATTGTTTCTCCGGAGGCAGAGGATCAAATTTTAATCCCTGAACTGCTGGAATATTATCCGGAGTTAGAGCTGCTAAAAGTTACTCGAGATGAGTTAATTGAAGCTCCAAAAAATAGCGAGGGTATTAAATCATTGTACGAACAGGCAGTCAGTCAGGTGCAGGCAACAAATAAGGCTTATTCTCTAGAAAACGGGTTACTCGTCAAAAAACGCGAGGATAAGTTAGATAATGTGGCTAAATATTAATAGTAGTGCCAGAAAGGTTCCGTGAGCAAATTAAATAGTTGTGTCATGAAGGAACCTCTGCACATCTGATGGTTACGAAAACTAAAGACAAGTTAAACCGATATTTTTATTGGCCGAATTGTTATAAGGATATGGAAGCGTACGTAAAAACTTGCGATCAGTGTCAGAAGGCTGGGAAGCCAAATGAGAAAAAGAAAGCTCCACTAAAATTGGTCCCGGTTATTCAGGAGGTTTTTACTAAGCTAAATATTGATGCATGTGGTCCTCTCCCAATCACATCTAATGGGAATCGATATCTTATTACGGCCATATGCATGTCATCAAAATTCGCTGAAGCTATCCCGGTGGCTGATATCAGTTCGGTTAGTGTTACAGATGCTCTGTTAAATATATTTAGTCGTATGGGATTTCCGCGGGAATACTGATGGTTACAAATACAATGGAAATACAATGTGACCAGGGTACTTCCTTTACTAGTGCTCTGACTACCGAGTTTTTTGAAAGATTCGGAATACTTGTCCGGCGTAGTTCTGTGTATCATCCTCAGAGTAACCCTATTGAGCGATTTCATCGAACATTGAAACGACTCCTGCGAGTCTTATGTTTAGAGGCAGGCTCTGGATGGGACAAACATCTTCCGTCTATTCTTTTAGCGTTGCGAACTGTAACTCACGAGAGTACAGGGACACCGTCAGAGTTGGTGTATGGGAAAATTTGCGGACTCCAGAAACATTAGTAATGGAACATTGGATGGAACCTTAAGAAAATGATCTCGTCACTGAATATGTGTTTAAGTTAATTAATAGATTAAAAAGGTGTCAGGAGGTAGCTATAGATAAAATGGAAGAGATGCAAATTAAGAGGAAATCTTGGTATGATAAGAATGCAGTAAAATGCGAATTTAAGGATGGAGATTTAGTACTTGTTTTGGCTACATCTCGAGTGAATACATTAGCAGTACAGTGGATAGGTCCTGGGACGGTTTTAAATAAAATCTCCGAAACGAACTATTTGGTAGAAATTCCCGGCAGACGAGAAACCTCTCAAATCTATCATATAAATATGCTAAAACCGTATTATAAAAGGCCGAAACATGTTAACTTAATAATTACCGATGAAGCGCATGAATCTATCCCAGACCAGGTTTTAGAAATCCATACTTAGAAAACAATTCCATCATTTATGTTTTCGAGGGTGTCATCCAGGCTAGCGAGTTAAACAAATGTCTCCAACACACACAAATCAATCAGCTGCGCGAATTACTAAATAAACATTCTAAATGTTTCTCAAACGATCACGGTTTAACTAATCTGGTTGTACACGAGATCCAGTTGGTTAATGATAAGCCAATTAGAACGAAGCCGTACCGAATGTCTAGCTGACAAAATGAAATTTTAAGAAACGAAATTAATCGAATGCTTTAATTAGGAATCATTGAGGTAGGAGAATCGGATTATATGTCCCCTATGATTTTAGTTGAGGTACCTGGCAAGGATCCTCGACCTTGTGTCGATTATCGGAAATTAAACAGAATTATTAGAACGGAGTACTTTTCTCTACCCAACATCGAAGAACGCGTAGAACAGGTCTCCTGCGCTAAATTTATTACCATTTTAGATTTATCTAAAGGGTATTGGCAAATTCCTCTGAGTAAAACTGCACAACGATACGCAGCTTTTTGTACTAGTTTTGGTACTTACAGACCCCTAAGAATGAGTTTCGGATTAAAGAATGATCCATATTTCTTTAGTAAACTCAAGGCAGAATTACTAAATGGTCTAGAGCATTTCGTTGTCCCTTATCTAGACGATATCGCTATCTTTTCGGATGCGTGGGAGTCGCACCTTAAACATGTGGAAATAGTCCTGCAAAGAATCAGGAGATCCCAATTAACAATAAAACCCTCGAAATGTAAGTTTGCACTACAGAATGTCAAAAAATTCTTAGGTCATGTGGTGGGTCAGGGGTTCCGCACTCCTTTCGAGGTCAAAGTTCAGTCTGTTCTTGAGTTCCCTACCCCTCGTACAAAAACTCATATACGTGCGTTCCTTGGTTTAGCGAGGTACTACAGTAGATATATAAATCAGTTCTCCGTAATAGCTGCACCTCTGACAGATGCAGTAAAGTTAAAGGCAAGACGCGGGGAGGTTAATTGGACAACCGACTGTGAAAATGCATTCCGAGATTTAAAAAAGAAGCTAACTGATAAGCCCGTCTTGTACTCGCCAAATTTTGAACGGGAGTTTATCATTCAAACAGACGCCTCTGATTATGGCATGGGGGTGGTGTTAACTCAATTAAATGACCAAGGAGAGGAGCACCCAATCCTTTATCTGAGTAAAAAAATTTCAGATATTGAGAAACGTTATTATACGACCGAGAAGGAATGTGCTAGTATTGTGTTCGCAATTAAAAGGTTACATTATTATTTAGATGGAAATTCATTTTTAGTTATGACCGATCACAACCCTTTAGTATGGTTAAATAAAAACGTTAGTTCTAACCCTAGATTAATGCGATGGGCTTTGGCATTGCAACCATATAATTTTAGAATTGTACATCGATCGGGTAAAATTCATAAAAATGCAGATAGTCTCAGCAGATCAGCGATCGATGATTAGGAATTGATAGTCATGTTTGTTTGTCGTGATTATTAGTTGTGGAATATTGTTAAGTGTAAATAGTTAATAAATGGTGTCAATCATGTGTATTTACTAATGATTAGTAATTGTCGGTAAATAATGTTTCTTACTAATACTGAAATTAATTTTGAATTGATATGTATGTTAAAAGGATCCACACATGGAATGTAATAATATTGAATTGCTTAATATGTGTTCTACCTTGGGTTTATTATGGATCTGTCTTATTATTCATTAGTATTACCCGTTAATGAGAATATTGTGAAGAATGTTTCATGTGTAAGATGGTACCTTAAGCATATTATAGCAACATGTTTTTATTATGATTTTAATAAGTACTGTTTATGAGTGTTTAAGATTTTAATGATATGAATACTTCTTACATTGGTAATGATTATTCTTTCGTGATTAGCATTTGTGTAAGTTCAATTGCAAGAACACTCACTCGCGGTAAGCATTTCGAATTTAATTGTAAGTTTATTAGATTTAATTACAATTCAGAAATATGGCAGTACTTATTCAAAGGAATATTTCCCCTGTGTGTCCGAGAACTCCAAAGGTCAGTCAACTCGGTTACCATCATCGACCCTGAACTTTTCTTTACGAAAAGTCTGAAAGAGGGGAGGAAAAGCTGTGACGTATGTGCGTCCCCTCTTTGAGACATCTGGGACTTGCTTCCCACGGTCGGATCAGTTTTTAGAAGAACTGATGACCACACGTGCAAAGACACCTGCAGTCGCTAATACACTGCGACGGACATGTCTTAATTAGCCCTTGCAACCTTTGACCCGAGGGGAAGCATTTCACCACCACCGGATGTGGGGTGTGAAAAGGGACGCTTCGAGACGGTCAACCGTGGAGGGACCGAAAAAGGACCCGTGAGAGTAAACAGCGGAAACTGGCAGTGAACAAACACCAACAAGATCCCTCCCTCACAAATTATTTTGGAACAGTAAAGTCATCTCATAGTGCAAAATTGTACATTATGTAAATAATAGCTGTGACTTAATTAAACTGAATTATTATATTTCAAACACGCTACCATTATTGAATCAAACGTCACACCTTATTCCTTTTGTGTGTTTGTTACTATTTATTTATTTTTAAATTTAAAAAATGAATTAATACGTGAAAAACTGTTTTAACATCAAGTGTCAACCACTACAAGGTTTAAAAATGTATTTAAACTTAAATGGATCAATAGCAAATATTTTATTAGCGATTGAATATTTGATTGAATATAGTATATGTATGGAACACAGATACCCTCCTAAATTTATAAAAAAGTTACCTAACAGTTAAATAAAAAACGTTATTAGTTGTACAGTTTATAGATAAAGGCGCCTCTAGCTAAGTAAATTAACATATTTTCTTAAAAATTAATTGTATATGTCTGAGTGGTACTTTTAATTTCATTAAATTTCTTTAAATGTGTATATATAGTATTAATGCTATTTTATCAAAAATTAATAGTTTTATGCGATGCTGTTATTGTCCATAGCCGGGGAATATAAGGCATGTGGTAAATCTTTATCTAATAGTTTAACTATGATTTTAAATATTTTAGTAATTATTACAGGCTATAATATTATCGTTTTATATTAATAGATTATTGTTTTATCTATAATGATAGTTAAACTTCTCTAGAAATTTATTGCTTTCCCTATGACCCAGAGTATTGGCAAATTCAGGTGAAGTTTGGCTGGCCGAAAAACATTGTTTAAACCTGCATTCCTAGTTCCTAAGGCTAGGAGTTTGCTTTAGTATTTCTGTGACTAAATCTATTCTATCATGACTATAGTTATCTTAGGTATATAACTATTTTTTTGTATATTTTTGTAATATATATATAGAGAGAGAAAGATAGAGATTGAACTATATAATATTTGGATATGAAAAAGAAAATCGGAAGTGCTGATTTTGTGTGAAGGAAAGGGTTGAAAAGGTAAAAGCTTGTGCAACGCCGGGCTGTGCAGGTAGTATTAAAATCATTATTGATAAGATAAAGAAATTTCTTCTGCAGAAGCAAGCTTTTGTGAAAAATAAGTTTTCGGTGGTGTTCCTTGTCTATTTGTTATAAATGAAGGGATCTCATCACTTTGTTTGAAATTTTACAAACAAAAATTTAAAAAACCATCTTAAGTGTTTATCGAGTTTTCTTAATATATAAAGTTTAATCATTTATTACAAAGTTTATAACAGGTACAAGATCCAGTACAAGTTTCTGCAAACAATTTTAGTAGGAAAAGAATATGCCAAACAAAGATTTTTTTAAATAATTATAATTGCCTCCTGAAAAAGCATATAAAACTTCTATAGAAGATATTAAGGTAAATGTATAAGTAATACAGATAAATTAATTTTCATATCATATTCATAAGAATAGACACTTTGTGTAAAGATATATTTTGCATTTATTCTTGTGAAATATCCAATTTCTATCATTCATGAACTAATTACTTAATTTTGTCAAAATATATGGCTTGAGAAATAAAATAACGTATTTGTTTTTACTTTTGAATTTCATGAAAGACTGTTGAGTGGCAAAATGCTTGGCAAGTATCAGCAATTTTACCAGTAGATAATACACAAGAGTAACAGTTTATGTATAAGAGATGATTTGGCCAATGGCAACAGTGTTAGCAAAATGATATTTATTGAGTGCAAAATCAATGCTTGATTTTATAATCTGTTTCATGTTACACATGACCTAACATTATATTACATTTTTATTCAAATAATACATTGTCGATTTATTTAATCTAATAATATTTCAGAAACATCATCCTGATGCCTCATATCTAGAAGTTGTAACAGATGACTAAGAAACATCGTTTGCCGGTGAAACAGAACATCAGCAGGAAAGTCATCTACCCAACTTGATAGAACTTCTGAAGACAAAATTCTCCGGAATTTTAAATAATGTCAAGGGTGCTGACCCGTTATATCCGATGTTGCTGGATTGTTCATCTTCGCATGAAATAATCCAGAATATTGAATTGTCTACAAGAGCCCAAGCATCTAGTGCAATTCGGAATCACCATAGAAAGGAAAAGAGTATGGTGAGAAAGAATGAAGAGTAAAATGGGCAGGAGGGAATCAAGAAGCTGTATCAAAAGAGCAATTCTTGATTTATCTCTGAGATTGACAAGCAAATGAGATGCCCGTGCCGTGTGGTCTTCTTGTAGATAAGGAAAATATCGTTCTTGAGACAACTTCAGATGGGCTTGATACATGCGATTATTGTGACACAGCTCTTCTGAAAATAAAATACCCAGCTAGGGGAAAAGGGCTAGTAGTGGAGCGAATTCCAGGGAAATTATTTTTTTTTTGGTGATAATCTAAATTTGAAAAGAAATCATGTAAATTCTGATCAAATTCAAGGGCAAATGCATACATGGAAATTGAGTAGATGTTATTTCGTTACATCTACTGACAAAGGTTTCCATTGTCAGATAATAAAATTTGATGAGAATTACTGGAATCTGCAAAATCCACAAAATAGTATGCGGAGAATTAGGTGTAAGATCAAATGCAATTTCTTTAGTTTCTCTAATTCTCCACTAGATTTTCACATTCATTTTGTTCCTGTCAAGAAGAATGAGTCGAGATAAAATGCTAAAAATCCAATATTGTAAATGAATTTTAAAAAATTCAAAATTGTTAAATAAGCAGTTAGAGAATATGTATAAGACCTAGCAGAAATGAAAAAAAAAATCCCCAACCCTTCAGAGATTCCCCAAATCTCTGAGATTCAATCAAAAATAGTTGTTCTGTCTCTTAAATCCGATCATTTGTGTTGTCGAATCTAATGTTCCGTAGGTATTTTAAATTTTAAGAATACGAAAAAATTCTTGTGTTAACGGGGGAAAAACGACATATTTTAGTGAATACTTATTTCTTTACAAAACTTGTTCCACAGAACCTTTCGGCTGAAGCAAGTCAAACTGATGATACAAGACCTGGTTTCCATAAAGTTGAAAATTCGATACAAATCCACAAATGAATGAATTCTGTGAGGTTCATGCAAGACATGACTAAGGGCAATCTTAAGAGTTCGTTTCTTCACTTGTTGACTTCGAGCGTGAATCTCATTTTCAACTGAACGAAATGGCTTGATTTATTGGAATGTTTGAAAGAATTTTCTGAAACTACGCGAGACTATAAAAAGAAGTCAATACGACTATCTTTGAATTTCAAAACTGAGTGGCAGAAATGACGAAAAATTTCCCTACGGGCTTTAAATGAATGAGATATATGAGGTTCATGCAAGACATGACTAAAAACAATCTAATTTCATTGCGTCACTTGTTGATTTCGAGCGTGAAACTCATTTTCAACTGAACGAAATAATTGAATTTATTGAAATGTTTAAATAACTGTCTAAAACTTCTATAAATTATAAGAAGAACTGAAAACAACTATCTCTAAATTTCAAAACTAAGTTGCAGAAATGACGAAAAATCACCCTACATAATCTATAAATGAATGAAATCTATGAAGTTCATTCAAGACATGACTAAGAACAATCTTGAAGTTTGTTTCTTTACTTGCTGACTTCAAGACTGAGACTCATTTTCTACAGACATTTGACTGAAATTATTGAAAGTACTGCATGAAGAGGAAGTATTGCTAATGCTAGCGCGGATTTTTCAAGTTGATATACGGAAAAATTCGGATATTTTACTATTTTTTCCTGTGAGTGCTCTGGTGAAAGCTCCAGAATAATTGGAAAAAAATTCTATGGCAGAAAGTAGTACTGGCACAACTAAAACAAATCATATTATTACAAAAGGGATTTTGGAAGACTACACCATCTGACTCTTCTGAATTGAAACAATCGAATATTTATCTGGGAAAAGAGGACGTTTGCAATGTGCGGAATGCCTATTTGCAAAAGGTATTATAGAAATAGCGATTCATATGATGATGAACGTTTAAAATGTTCTACCAAAAAGAAAAGGAGTTTGAAAACGAAAAAAAAACTGTCCCAAAGTTTAAATGCAGAACTAACTGCATTGCCCGGCATTGCACAGGCTTTTACCAAGTGTATAACTTAATCCCCATATTAATTTCCTACTATCTTCATGATGCCAGGATTCACACTCAGCACTCAAGTTATGAAAATTGAAAGAAAGCACACAGAATTTAAATAATTCTTTAAATAATCTTTAATTTCGCTGTTTCACTTGTTGAGTTCAAGCGTGAATCTCATTTTCAACTGAATGAAGTAACTCAATTTATTGAAATGTTTAAATAACTGTCTAAAACTTCATGAAATTATAAAAAAAAGTCTAAACAACTATCTAAATTTTAACAAAAAAAAAAGTGTAGAAAATAACGAAAAATTACCCTGCAGAATCTACAAATGAATGAAATCTATGGTGTACATGCAAGGCTAAGAACAGCCCAGTAGTTTGTTGGTTCACTTATTGACTTCATGCCTGAAACTCATTTTCAAATGAACGAAATTTCTTGAATTATTGGAATGTTTGAAAGAAGTGTCTGCAACTTCCCGAAACGATAAAAAGAAATCAAAACAACTATTTCCGAATTTCCAAACAAAGTGGAGAAAATGACAAAAAAATTACACTACAGACGATATAAATGAATGAAATCTATGAGGTACATGTGCAAGACATGACTATCTTAAATTTCGTTGCGTCACTTAATGACTTCTAGCGTGAAACTCATTTTCAACAGAACGGAAAGTCTTGAATTATTGAAATGTTTGAAAGAATTGTCTGAAACCACACGCGAAACTATAAAAAGGAAGTCAAAACAACTATCTCTGAATTTCACAACTAAGCGGCGGAAATGACGAAAATATTTCCTACGGTCTTTAAATGAATGAAATCTATAATGTTCATGCAACGCATGAGTAAAAACAATACTGAAGTTATTATTTTTTTCACTTGTTGGCTTCAAGCCTGAAACTCATTTACAACTGAACGGAATGTCTTGAATTATTGAAATGTTTGAAAGAATTGTCTGAAACTACGCGAAACTATAAAAAGAAGTCAAAACAACTATCTCTGAATTTCAAAACAAAGTGGAGGAAATGACGAATAATTTCCCTGCAGTCTATAAATGAATGAAATCTATCAGGTTCATGCAAGGCATGAATTAGAACAGTCTTGAATTTCGTTGCTTCACTTGTTGACTACGAGCGTGAAACTCATTTTGAACTGAACGAATTAATTGAATTTATTGAAATGTTTGTAAGAATTGTCTGAAATTACGCGAAACTATAAAAAGTCAAAACAACTATCTCTGAATTTCAAAACAAATTGAAGGAAATGACTAAAAATATGCCTACAGAGTCCACAAGTTGACATTCGCAAAAATTCAGATATTTTAATATTTCTTCCTGTGAGTCTTCTGATAATAGTTTCAGATTAAATGGAAAAATTTCTCTGACATAAAGTTGTACCGGCACAAGTAAAAGAAATCAGATTATTACCAAAGAGATTTTGGGCGACTTCACCATCTGACTCTTCTGTATTAAATCAATCGAATATTTCTCTGGGAGAGAGAACATATGCAATTTGCCGTATGCCTATTTTCAAAAGATACAAAGCAAATGATTATGAAAATAGCGATTCAAACGATGAGGGACGTTTTAAATATTCTACCAAAAAGAAAAGGAGTTTGAAAGCGAAAAGAAACTGTGCCAAAATTTAAGAGGGTCACTTCACAAAAATCGATCAGAAAATCGACTTTTTAATTTTGATTGAAAAATGGAATACCACTCTTTCTCTTTCTGATAAAGTTTAAATATTTCTTTTAGCTGAATTAGAAGTATTTTTAATATATTTTTTAAAAGTTGTTTACATGTCAAATCTCAAAAAAGCTGATTTCCACTCCCCTTTCAAATCAAAACAAAAGACACATGCTCTTCTCAGCCTTGTCAAAAAACTTAAATTGATTAAAAGAATTTATTTTGATCGGTAGCTCATTTGGAAAGAAGTGAAGTGATTAGTTGTACTGTTTGTTTACTTTCTGGTAACTCACGTGCTGCTTTTTATCTCGTAAAATATCGCCAATATTCTCCATTTTGATCAGATATAAATGCACAAAAACTGATTAATATGCCTCGTTTTAGTAATAAAACATTTAAAAAGAGGAAGTTTGGAGGAAATTATAAAGATTGTCATATTTTGAGTACTTCAATGAAGTAGAACAACCTCCAAGTACGTGTCTTAAGTATTCATCATCAAAATCAAAATTAGGTAAGTTTAATGATGAGTATGTTTCGTTTTTAGATTCATCTGAAAGTTTTTGGGAAATAATTGACATTTTCGTTGTTTTCTAGTGGCTTCAAACAACATATATTATGAGTAAAATGTAAAAAACAAGGCATCAACATCAAATTTGGTCCCAAAATTCAGGGTTTGGCTATAGAGTTGTTAATATGCTGTGACTTTTGTGGGTCTTATTCAACCACTTCTCAATACCAGGTTTACAAAAATTGTAGTTAATCAAAAAGAAACAAAAATGTATGAAGTGAACACTAGACTTGCATATGCTATGAGGTCAGTTTGAAAAGGAGAAGCAGGTCTAAAAGTATTTTGTGCAGTTATGAATTTGCCACCTTCACCAAAGCGGTCTTACGAGTTCATGCATGCATTAAATCATGCGACAGAAAAAGTAGCTAGTGTCTAACACATTAGCTGTTGCCGAAGCAATATCATTTATTAATAACCCAAAATGTACCAGTGGCTATAGATGGTACCTGGCAAAAGAGGGACCATACTTCTCTAAATGGTGTTGTCACGGCAGTTAGTATGGACACTGGGAAAGTTGTTGATGTCGAAGTATTATCGAGGAAATGCCCATGCCATTTTAATGGCAACGTACATAGTGATGAGTGTTCAGCAAATTTCTTCGGAAATAGTGGAGGAATGGAAGTTGAAGGTGCCCTTCGTATCTTCCATCGCTCAGAGACTTTACACAATTTACGATATACACAATATTTGGATGATGAGGACATTAAAGCATACAAAGCAGTTTTAGAATCTAAACCTTACAAAAATGTCAACATTGAAAAATTAGAATGTGTTGGTCATGTAGAAAAAGTGATGTTAACACGACTCAGGGCATTAAAATCAAGATTAAAAGGTAACAAGCTCGAGGACAAAAAATCTCTAGGGGGCCGTAATAGATTGACAGATGCAGAAATAGGCAAATTGCAAAGATATTATGGTTTGGCTATTCGAAATAACTCGGGTAATTTATCAGCCATGAGACAAGCTATTTGGGCTATATTTTTTCATAAAATTTCAACAGATTTGAATCCACAACATGGTTTATGCCCCATGGGAGATGACTCGTGGTGTGGATATAATAAGTCTATACTGAAAAAGGATACATAAAAACATAAACACAACTTACATATTACAATTATGAAATGCATAAAAAAGGAATTTAGAGATTTTCAAACTCGGAGCTTTTGTCTAGATGCTTGCACGGTAAAACTCAAAATTGTAATGAAAGCTTAAATAGTGTTATCTTGTCCATAATGTCAAAAACTGATTTGGAAAATCGGGCACTTTAAAAAAAGGAGTATATGAAGCTGTATCTTTGTGTAATCAAGGCTTTATTACCAAATTAAAAGTTTTAGATACATTAAATATTCAACCTGGATTTTACACATGTCGAGCATTGCAAGAAGTAGATCATGCACCTATAAGGAAAGAAAAAAGGCAGTTTTACAAAGAACAAAAGAAGCTAGAATTAAAAACAGACAATTAAAATGTAGATAAGAAGAGGATCTTCTCTTGCAGATGATCCCAACAATCCAATTTATGGTTCTGGTATGTTTTAGTTAATAGTAAGTATTTACTTTGAGTCACTATTTCTCAAAATTGTAAATTTCAACACAAAAGAACATTTTTGAAAAAAAAACTACTTATTTAATAGCTTTGAAATTTTACAAATATATTAATATTATACAAATAAATATTTTACTGAGAGATTGTGTCATAAAATTTTTTCAAAAAAAAATTATGGGTTAAAATGTATAAGAATTTTTAAAGTTTTAAAAATTTATATGTGTTTGTCCGTATATGATTTTTTTCAAAAAAAATTAAATCAAAATTTCAAAATAAGATCCCATTAAAATAATAAAAACAGCGTAATCACGCTACAAAAAAAAATTCATGACTGTACAACTGGTCAATTTTTCAAAAATGTTAATTACGTTTGGTCATTTTTAACATTACGGAGATATATTAAAAATGCTGCGTGAAGTGCACAACTAGCTGCATGGTACGGCATTGTACATTCTTTTATCAAGTGTATAACTTAATCCCCATATTAATTCCCTGCTTTCTTCATGACGCCAGCACTCGTACTCAGCACTCAAACTTTGAAAATAGCCAGAAAGCACACAGAATTTAAATAATGTTTAATTAATCTTGAATTTCGCTGCTTCACTTGTTGACTTCAAGCGTGAGTCTCGTTTTCAACTGAAGGAAATAACTCAATTTATTGAAATGTTTTAAGGGTCTGTGGGATGTTAATCTCGAATTTTTAAAATTTTCGAAATAAAATATATGTTCCTCTTTTTCTTTTGAACATTTTGATATCAACCAAGTGATAGTGCTTCAAAAACTTCGAAAGTTATTAAAAAAATTCCAAACAGCAATTTAGTAATAACAGTGTTTAAATGGACACATGCCTCGCCCACTTATTCTTGATTTCCGCATACGTTTCATTTTTCTGTTTCTAAAAAGCCTCATAAAATATTTTAAACACTTGGGTGAATAAGAAGGAAGCTTGCAACTCAACACATTTGTTCTTTCTGTGTTTACATTCTGTTTTGGTAATGCTACCACGTTGTTTGAAATAAGTAATCGAAATTCAAAACAACGTTGTTTGAAATCGTTTATCGAAAGTTGAAACTTTATTTATATTTGGATTTGTAATGGAAAATATACACCCAAGACCTTCAGGTAAGCGTCCTAAGAAAAGAAGATTTAGAGGGTACCAATTCATGAAGGTATGTCCTGATAAAAATGTTGCAGAAAGGAGAGACGCGGGTAAGTGTGCTTCCAGTAATAAAATCTCAGGAATTCAGACTTCATTAAAGTGAAATCTTTTTAAGGTAAGTGAAAACTTCAAAGGATATCGTATTTTTGATTTTATTTCAAACTTTAGCTCTATTTTGTCAGTATCATGCTGTTTAAAAGGTCATAAGCCATTAACAATTAATGAAAAATCCATTCGTGGTTTATGCTCGAATTTTGAAATACATTGTAAAAACTGTGGCAGTATTTGTACTTTTTCAAGCTTTGAAAACACTGGGAATAGAAAAATAATGCTCCAGAAATTAACAGAAGATCTATTTTAGCAATGAGATGCATAGGTCAAGGTTTAGAGTAATTAAAAACCTTTTGTGCTGTAATGAGTCTTCCTAATCCTGTTAAACAAAAATCATATGATGTTATTAATAATAAACTTTCACTTGTTATGAAGTAAGACGCCTAAGAAAGCATGAACAGGGCAGCTGTCGAAGAAAATTCTTTGTCACTTGATTCATTTTAACGGTAGGTAGTGATGGGACCTGGAAGACGAGAGGACATTCATCGTTGATTGGAGTAGGTACTCTAATAGGGGCCGAAACAGGTAAGATTTTGGTTAGGGAATTGTTGTAATAATTTTGCAAAGGATGCGACAGTTATAAAGGGGTAAAGTTTGGTATCAAGTACAATAAATGGCAAAGAGCACATAAGATTTAATGTTGAAAAAATTATTCTGGCTCTGCTGGTAAGATGGAGGTTGACGGGATGTTGAGGATTTTTAATCCATCAGAAAAGCTTCACAAAACATCAAAATATTCGAACAACATAGGAGATGGCAACACAAAAACATTCAATGCCCTTTCTGAAAACAAGCCGTACGGCGATGACAATCTTATTCAGAAAATAGAATGTGTGTGTAGGCCATGTGCAAAAGAGAATGCGTACAAGACTTAGGAAGCTTAAATTAGTTTACGGTAAAAAGAAATTATCTGATGGTAAAACTATAGGCGGTAAAGGTGGGTAAACTGATAGTTTAATTGATAAGCTTGCGCATTACTGTGGTTTTGCTATTCGATGCAATTCTACAAATGTAAAGGAAATGCGGAAAGCTCTTTGGGTTGGTTGGGGTCATTCTTGCAGCACCGATGATGAACCGATGCACTAGTTTTGTCCTACAAATCCAAATACATGGTGTAAGTATAATGCTGCAATTAATAATAATTTACAAAAATTATAAACACAAACCCTCGGTTGCTAAAGCTGTTCGAGATGTAATTAAGCCTATATTTGCAGACTTATCTCATCTGGCACTCCTAAAGAAATGTTTAGGAGGTAAGACAGAATCCTAATGAAAGTTTAAATTCATTAATCTGGAAGTTTTGTCCTAAGACGATTGGTTCTAGCCTTCAGATTGCAGAGAATGCTGCAAATCTAGAAAACAGCATTTTTAATGATGGAAATAAAATACGTATTACTATTTTAGAGAAATTTGGCATTAACAAAAATGTTTGTGTGTCCCTGGCTGAACGTGACAATCATCGAATCTTTATGTCAAGAAAGAGCTTAGCATCATCGTTTGAAGCTCACAGAGCCAAAAAGAAAAAAAAAAGAGTAAAGAAATTGAGCTGTTTGAGCAACAGGAAGGCATATCGTATGATCCTGGAGCATTTTAGCATGTAAGTTTTAAAATTTATTTTCTAGTCAATTTAAAACTTTAAAGCCTTTTTTCTCAGTGTGTTTTTTTTCAAGTACGCGCATTGCGTTTCAAAAACTATCATACTTTGATTCATACAACTTTACAGAAAATTATAAACTCCATCATAATCTTTGAATCCTAGCTATTTATAGTATTACACATTTGTAATATTTTGAAAAATTTCAAAAAAACTAAATTTTTTTTAAGAAATTTAAATTTACTTTTTATTTTTTTAAAATATTATTTTTATTCTATTTATATAAAAATGCTACCACATGTAATAAGGATATATTTAACTTTATAAATCAACTTATTGCTAGTAATTAGAATTATTATTGCAGAAAATATGCGCGTCCTAAAACTTACTATTTGTTTCTTTAAAAAAATTTTCTTATTTTTATATGCTAAATTTTTTTTAAATTATGATTATATTTTAGACATTTTATACTTTTTTTGAAACTGTATTCCTTTATCAAAAATGTATAAAAGAATCAAATTATTTCATTTTAACCTCAAAGAATTATTTCTAGTCGAAAATTGTTCACATTTTGTGTTCTCGAAACATTTTTAACACCACTGAGACCCTTAATAACTGTCTAAAACTTCATAAAACTATAAAAACATCAAACTACTATTTCCAAATTTAAAAAAAAAAGTGGAGAAAATCACAAAAAATTAACCTACAAAGTCCACAAATGAATGAAATCTATGATGTTCATGCAGGACATGACTTACAACAACCCAGAAGTTTGTTGTTTCACTTTTTGACTTCATGCCTGAAACTTATTTTCAACTGAACGAAATAACTTGAATTTATTGAAATGTTTGAAAGAATTGTCTGAAACTTCGTGGAAACTATCAAAAGAAGTGAAAACAACTAACTCGAAATTTCAAATCATAGCCGAAGAAATGACGAAAATTTTCCCTACAGAGCCCAAAAATGAATGAAATCTATGAGGTTCATGCAAGACCTGACTAAGAAAATCTTGAAGTTCATTTCTTCACTTGTTGACTTCAAGACTGAAACTCGTTTTCAGCAGAACGAAATGACTGAAACTATTGAAATGTTTGAAAGAACTGCCTGAAATTTTACGGAAATATAAGTAAGAGTAAACTATAAGTATGGATGAACAGTAAGGATTGTTATTGCTAGTGCGGAATTTTCTTCAAGTTGGCATGCACAAAAATTCAGATATTTTAATATTTCTTCCTATGAGTCTTCTGATGATAGTACCAGATTATTTGGAAAAATATCTCTGATAGAACGTAGCACTAGAACAACTAAAAAAAAATCAGATCATTACAAAAGGGATTTGGAGAGACTTTACCATGAGACTCTTCTGAATTGAAACAATCGATCATTTCTCATTGAAAGAGGACATATGGAACGGACCGAATGCCTATTTCAAAAAGGTAAAAGGCAAATGATTATGAAAATATGGATTCGTACGATGACGTTCGTTTACCAAAAAGAAAAGGAGGTTGAAATCGAAAAGAATCTGTGCCAAAGTTTAAATGCACAACTAGCTGCATGACCCGGCATTGAACGGCTTTTACAGATTGTATAACTTAATCCCCATAACAATTTCCTGATTTCTTCATGACGCAAGGACTCTTACTCAGTTCTCTAGTTTTGAAAATGGCCAGAAAGCACACAGAATTTAATTAATTCTTTAATTAATCTAAAATTTCGTTGCTTCACTTGTTGACTTCTAGAGTGAATCTCATTTTCAACTGAACCTAATAACTGAATTTATTGAAATGTTTGAAAGAATTGTCCGAAACTTCAAGAAATTATAAGATGAAATCCAAGCTACTATATCTAAATTTTAAAAAAAAAGTGGCAAAAAATCTATGATGTACATAAAAGGCATGAATTAAGTACAACCCAGTAGTTTGTTGTTTCACTTGTTGAATTCATGCCTGAAACTCTATTTCAACTGAACGAATAAATTGCATTTATTAAAATGTTTGAAATAATTGTCAGAAAATTCGCGAAACTATAAAAGTCAAAACAACTATCTCTGAATTTCAAAACAAAGTGGAGAAAATGACAAAAAAATTACACTACACATTATATAAATGAATGAAATCTATGAGGTGAATGCAAGGCAGGACTATCTTGAATTTCGTTGCGTCACTTAATGATTTCTAGCGTGAAACTCATTTTCAACAGAATGAAATGGCTTGGATTATTGAAATGTTTAAAAGAATTGTCAGAAACTTCGCGAAACTATAAAAAGAAGTCAAAACAACTATCTCTGAAATTCAAAACAAAGTGGAGGAAATGACGAAAAATTTCCCTGCAGTCTATAAATGAATGAAATCCATCAGGTTCATGCAAAGCATGAATTAGAACAGTCTTGAATTTCGTTGCTACACTTTTTGACTAAGAGCGTGAAACTCATTTTGAACTGAACGAATTAATTGAATTTATTGAAATGTTTAAAATAATTGTCTGAAATTACGTGAAACTATAAAAAAGTCAAAACAACTATCTCTGAATTTCAAAACAAATTGAAGGAAATGACTAAAAATTTGCCTACAGAGTCCACAAGTTGACATTCGCAAAAATTGAGATATTTTAATATTTCTTCCTGTGAGTCTTCTGATAATAGTTTCAGATTAATTGGAAAAATTTCTCTGACATAAAGTTGTACCGGCACAAGTAAAAGAAATCAGATTATTACCAAAGAGATTTTGGGAGAATTCACCATCTGACTCTCCTGAATTGAATCAATCGAATATTTCTCTAGGAAAGAGAGCTTATGCAATTTGCCGTATTCCTATTTTCAAAAGATACAAAGCAAATGATTATGAAAATAGCGATTCAAACGATGAGGGACGTTTTAAATATTCTACCAAAAAGAAAAGGAGTTTGAAAGCGAAAAGAAACTGTGCCAAAGTTTAAGAGGGTCACTTCACAAAAATCGATCAGAAAATCGACTTTTCAATTCTAATTGAAAAAGAGAATACCACTCTTTCACTTTATGATACAGTTTAAATTTTTCTTCTAGCTGAATTAGAAGTATTTTTAATATTTTATTAAAAGTTGTTTACATGTCAAATCTCAAAACAGCTGATTTCCACCCCCCTTTCATATCAAAACAAAAGACACATGCTCTTCTCAGCCTTGTCAAATAACTTAAATTGATTAAAAGAATTTATTTTGATCGGTAACTCATTTGGAAAGAAGTGAAGTGATTAGTTGTACTGTTTGTTTACTTTCTGGTAACTCACGTGCTGCTTTTTATCTCGTAAAATATCGCCAATATTCTCCATTTTGATCAGATATAAATGCACAAAAACTGATTAATATGCCTCGTTTTATTAATAAAACTATTAAAAAGAGGAAGTTTGGAGGAAATTATAAAGATTGTCATATTTCTGAGTACTTCAATGAAGTAGAACAACCTCCAAGTACGTGTCTTAAGTATTTATAATCAAAATCAAAATTAGGTCAGTTTAATGATGAGTATGTTTCGTTTTTAGATTCATCTGAAAGTTTTTGTGAAATAATTGACATTTTCGCTGTTTTCTAGTGCCTTGAAACAATATTGTTTGTAAAATGTAAAAAACAAGGCATCAACATCAAATTTGGTCGCAAAATTCAGTGTTTGGCTATAGAGTTGTTAATATTCTGTGACTTTTGTGGGTCTTATTCAACCACTTCTCAATACCTGGTTTACTAAAATTGTAGTTAATCAAAAAGAAACAAAAATGTATGAAGTGAACACTAGACTTGCATATGCTATGAGGTCAGTTGGAAAAGGAGAAGCAGGTGCAAAAATATTTTGTAGAGTTATGAATTTGCCACCTTCACCAAAGCGGTCCTACGAGTTCATGCATGCATTAAATCATGCGACAGAAAAAGTAGCTAAAGTGTCTAACGCATTAGCTGTTGCCGAAGCAATATCATTTATTAATAACCCAAAATGTACCAGTGGCTATAGATGGTACTTGGCAAAAGAGGGGCCATACTTCTCTAAATGGTGTTGTCACGCCAGTTAGTATGGACACTGGGAAAGTTGTTGATGCCGAAGTATTATCGAGGAAATGCCCATGTCATTTTAACGGCAATGTACATAGTGATGAGTGTTCAGCAAATTTCTTCGGAAATAGTGGAGGAATGGAAGTTGAATGTTCCCTTCGTATCTTCCATCGCTCAGAGTCGTTACACAATTTACGATATACACAATATTTGGGTGATATTGACATTAAAACATACAAAGCAGTTTTGGAATCTAAACTTTACAAAAATGTCAACATTGAAAAATTAGAATGTGTTGGTCATGTTGAAAAAATGATGGAAACACGACTCAGGGTATTAAAATCAAGATTAAAAAGTAAAAAGCTCGAGGACAAAAAATCTCTAGGAGGCCGTAATAGATTGACAGATGCAGAAATAGGCAAATTGCAAAGATACTATGGTTTGTCTATTCGAAATAACTCGGGTAATTTATCAGCCATGAGACAAGCTATTTGGGCTATATTTTTTCAAAAATTTCAACAGATTTGAATCCACAACATGGTTTATGCCCCATGGGAGATGACTCGTGGTGTGGATATAATAGGTCCATACTGAAAAAGTATACATACAAACATAAACACAACTTACCTATTGCAATTGAGAATTGCATAAAAAAGGAATTTAGTGATTTTTCAAACACTGAGCTTTTGTCGGTAAAACTCAAAATTGTAATGAAAGCTTAAATAGTGTTATCTTGTCCATAATTGCCAAAACTGTTTTTGTACAATCGGGCACGTTAAAAAATGGAGTATATCAAGCTATATCTTTGGGTAATCAAGGCTTTATTAACAAATTATAAGTTTTAGATACATTAAATATTCAACCTGGATTTTACACATGTCGAGCATTGCAAGAAATAGATCATGCACTTATAAGAAACGTAAAAAAGGCAGTTTTACAAAGAACAAAAGAAGCTGGAATTAAAAACACAACTAAAATGCAGATGATCCCAACAATCCAATTTAAGATTCTGGTATGTTTTAGTTAATGGTAAGTATTTACTTTGAATCACTATTTCTCAAAATTGTAAATTTCAACACAAAAGGAACATTTTTGGAAAAAACTACTTATTTAACAGCTTTGAAATTATACAAATATATTAATATTATACAAATAAATATTTTAATGAAAGATTGTGTCAAAAAAATTATTCAAGAAAATTTATGGGTTAAAATGTATAAGAATTTTCAGTTTTAAAATTTTTTATGTTTTAGTCCACATATGAATTTTTTTTTAAAAAAAATAAATCAAAATTTCAAAAAAAGGTCTCATTAAAATAATAAAAACAGTGTAATCAATCTACAAATAAATTTCATGACTGTACAACTGGTCAATTTTTCAAATATGTTCCTTACGTTTGGTCGTTTTTAACATTACGGAGATATATTAAAAATGCTGCGTGAAGTGCACAACTAGCTGCATGGCCCGGCATTGCACATGCTTTTATTAAGTGTATAACTTAATCTCTCCATATTAATTCCCTGCTTTCTTCATGACGCCAGCACTCATACTCAGCACTCAAACTTAAAAAATAGTCAGAGAACACACAGAATTTAAATAATGTTTAATTAATCTTAAATTTCGCTGCTTCACTTGTTGACTTCGAGCGTGAATCTCATTTTCAACTGAAGGAAATAACTCAATTTATTGAAATGTTTTAAGGGTCTGTGGGATGTTAATCTCGGATTTTTTCAAATTTTCGAAAAAAAATATATGTTCCTCTTTTTCTTTTGAACATTTTGATATCAACCAAGTGATAGTGCTTCAAAAACTTCGAAAGTTATTAAAAAAATTCCAAACAGCAATTTAGTAATAACAGTGTTTAAATGGACACATGCCTCGCCCACTTATTCTTGATTTCCGCATACGTTTCATTTTTCTGTTTTTAAAAAGCCTCATGAAATATTTTAAACACTTGGGTGAATGAGAAGGAAGCTTGCCACTCAACACATTCGTTCTTTCTGTGTTTACATTCTGTTTTGGTAATACTACCACGTTGTTTGAAGTAAGTTATCGAAATTCAAAACAACGTTGTTTGAAATAGTTTATCGAAAGTTGAAACTTTATTTATCTTTGGATTTGAAATGGAAAATATACATCCTAGACCTTCAGGTAAGCGTCCTAAAAAAAGAAGATTTAGAGGGAACCAAATCATGAAGGTATGTCCTGATACAAATGTTGCAGAAATGAGAGACACAGGTAAGTGTGCTTCCAGTAATAAAATCTCAGGAATTCAGACTTCACTAAAGTCAAATCTTGTTAAGGTAAGTGAAAACTTAAAAGGATATCGTATTTTTGATTTTATTTCAATCTTTAGCTCTATTTTGTCTGTATCATGCTGTTTAAAATGTCATAAGCCATTAACAATTAATGAAAAATCCACTCGTGGTTTATGCTCGAATTTTGAAATACATTGTAAAAACTGTGCCAGTATTTGTACTTTTTCAAGCTGTGAAAACACTGGGAATAAAAAAATAATGCTCCAGAAATTAACAGAAGATCTATTTTAGCAATGAGATGCATAGGTCAAGGTTTAGAGTAATTAAAAACCTTTTGTGCTGTAATGTGTCTTCCTAATCCTGTTGAACAAAAATCATATGATGTTATTAATAATAAACTATCACTTGTTATGAAGGAAGTCGCCGAAGAAAGCATGAACAGGGCAGCTGTCGAAGAAAATTCTTCGTCACCTGATAACATTTTAACGCTAAGTTGTGATGGGACCTGGAAGGCGAGAGGATATTCATCGTTGATTGGAGTATGTATGCACTCTAATAGAGAGCGAAACAGGTAAGGTTTTGGATCGGGAAGTGTTGTCCTGATTTTGCAAAGGATGCGACAGTTATAAAGGAGTAAAGTTTGGTATCATGTACAATAAATGACAAAGAGCGCATAAGATTTCATGTAGAAAAAATTATTCTGCTTCTGCTGGTGAGATGGAGGTTGACGGGATGTTGAGGATTTTTAATCGATCAGAAAAGTTTCAAAAAACCTGAAATATTCGAACTATATAGGAGATGGCGACACAAAAGCATTCAATACCCTTTCTGAAAACAAGCCATACGGCGATGACCATCTTATTCAGAAAATAGAATGTGTAGGCCATGTACAAAAGAGAATGCGTAGAAGACTTAGGAAGCTTAAATTAGTATATGGTAAAAAGAAATGATCTGATGGTAAAACTATAGGCGGTAAAGGAAGGTTAACTGACAGTTTAATTGATAAGCTTGCGCATTACTATGGTAATGCTATTCGATGCAATTCTACTAGTGTAAAGGAAATGCGGAAAGCCATTTCGGCTGTTTGGGGTCATTCTTGCAGCACCGATGATGAACCGATGCACTGGTTTTGTCCTACAAATCCAAATACATGGTATAAGTATAATGATGAACCGATGCACTGGTTTTGTCCTAGAAATTTAAATACATGGTGTAAGTATAATGCTGCAATTAATAATAATTTACAAAAATTATAAACACAATCCCTCGGTTGCTAAAGCTGTTCGTGATTTAAGCCTGTATTTGCGGACTTATCTCATCTCGCACTCCTAAAGAAATGTTTTGGAGGTAAGACACAGAATCCTAATGAAAGTTTAAATTCATTAATCTGGAAGTTTTGTCCTAAGACGATTGGTTCTAGCCTTCAGATTGCAGAGATTGCTGCAAATCTAGCAACCAGCATTTTTAATGATGGAAATCAAATACGTATTACTATTTTAGAGAAATTTGTCTTAACAATTAACAAAAATGTTTGTGTGTCCCTGACTGAACTTGACAATCGTCGAATCTGTACGTCAAGAAAGAGGAGCTTAACATCATCATTTGAAGCTCGCAGGGCCAAAACATTTAAAAGACTAAAGAAATTGAGCTGTTTGAGCAACAGGAAGGCATATCGTATGATCCTGGAGCATTTTAGCATGTATGTTTTAAAATTTATTTTCTCAAATTCAATTTAAAATTCTAAAGCCTTTTTTCTCAGTTTGTGTTTTTTTCACGTACGCGCATTGCGTTTCAAAAACTATCATACTTTGATGCATACAACTTTACAGAAAATTATAAACTCTATGATAATCTATGAATCCTAGCTATTTATAGTATTACACATTTGTAATTTTTTGAAAAACTTCAAAAAAATTACATTTTTTTTAAAAAACTTAAATTTATTTTTATTTTTTAAAAATATTATTTTTTATTCTATTTATATAAAACCGCTACCATGTAATAAGAATATATTTGACTTTTGCTAGTAATTAGAATTATTATTGCAGAAAATATCAAGTACGTCCTAAAACTTACTATTTGTTTCTTACAAAAAAATTTGTTTCTTATTTTTATGTGCTTAATTTTTTTTTTAATTTTGATTATATTGTAGACATTTCATACTTTTTTGAAACTTTATTCATTTACAAAAAATGTGTGGATGATCAAATTGTTTCATTTTCACCTCAAAGAATTATTTCTAGTCGAAAATTGTTCATATTTTGTGTTCTCGAAACATTTTTAACACCCCTGAGACCCTTAATAACTGTCTAAAACTTCATCAAACTATAAAAAGTTCAAACAACTATCTCTAAATTTAAAAAAAAAGTGGAGGAAATCACAAAAAATTAACCTACAGAGCCCACAAATGAATGAAATCTATGAAGTTCATGCAGGACATGACTTACAACAACCCAGAAGTTTGTTGTTTCACTTGTTGACTTCATGCCTGAAACTCATTTTAAACTGAACGAAATGGCTTGAATCTATTAAAATGTTTGAAAGAATTGTCTGAAACTTCGTGGAAACTATAAAAAGGAGTGAAAACAACTAACTCGAAATTTCAAATCATAGCGGAAGAAATGAAGAAAATTTTCCCTACAGAGCCCACAAATTAATGAAATCTATGAGGTTCATGCAAGGCATGACTAAGAACAATCTTGAAGTTCATTTCTTCACTTGTTGACTTCACGACTGAAACTCGTTTTCAACAGAACGAAATAAATGAAATTATTGCAATGTTTGAAAGAATTGCCTGAAATTTTACGGAAATACAAGTAGGAGTAAACTATAAGTATGGATGAACAGTAAGGATTGCTACTGCTAGTGCGGATTTTTCTTCAAGTTGGCATGCGCAAAAATTCAGATATTTTAATATTTCTTCCTGTGAGTCTTCTGATGATAATACCAGATTAATTGGATAAATATCTCTGATAGAAAGTAGCACTAGAACAACTAAAACAAATCAGATCATTACAAAAGGGATTTGGGGAGACTTTACCATCTGACTCTTCTGAATTGAAACAATCAATCATTTCTCAGGCAAAGAGGACAAATGCAACGTGCCGAATGCCTAATTAAAAAAGGGAAAACGCAAATGATTATGAAAATATCGATTCGTACGATGACGGATGTTTAAAATGTTCTACCAAAAAGAAAAGGAGTTTGAAAGCGAAAAGGAACTGTATTAAAGTTTAAATGCACAACTCGCTGCATGACCCGGCATTGAACGGCTTTTACAGATTGTATAACTTAATCCCCATATTAATTTCCTGATTTCTTCATGACGCAAGCACTCATACTCAATTCTCTAGTTTTCAAAATGGCCAGAAAGCACACAGAATTTAATTAATTCTTTAATTAATCTTAAATTTCGTTGCTTCATTTGTTGACTTCGAGCGTGAATCTCATTTTCAACTGAACCGAACAACTGAATTTATTGAAATGTTTGAAAGAATTGTCTGAAATTTCAAGAAATTATAAGATGAAATCCAAACAACTATTTCAAAAAAAGTGGCAGAAATGACGAAAAATTACCCTATAGAATCTACAAATGAATGAAATCTATGATGTACATAAAAGGCAGGACTTAAGAACAAACCAGTAGTTTTTTGTTTCACTTGTTGACTTCATGCCTGAAACTCTATTTCAACTGAACGAATTAATTGAATTTATTAAAATGTTTGAAATAATTGTCTGAAACTTCCGGAAACTATAAGAAGTCAAAACAATTATCCCTGAATTTCAAAACAAAGTGGAGGAAATGAACAAAAAATTTCCCTGCAGTCTATAAATGAATGAAATCTATCAGGTTCATGCAAGGCATGAATTAGAACAGTCTTGAATTTCGTTGCTTCACTTGTTGACTACGAGCGTGAAACTCATTTTGAACTGAACGAATTAATTGAATTTATTGAAATGTTTGTAAGAATTGTCTGAAATTACGCGAAACTATAAAAAGTCAAAACAACTATCTCTGAATTTCAAACAAATTGAAGGAAATGACTAAATATTTGCCTACAGAGTCGACAAGTTGACATTCGCAAAAATTCAGATATTTTAATATTTCTTCCTGTGAGTCTTCTGATAATAGTTCCAGATTAAATGGAAAAATTTCTCTGGCATAAAGTAGTACCGGCACAAGTAAAAGAAATCAGATTATTACCAAAGAGATTTTGGGAGAATTCACCATCTGACTCTCCTGAATTGAATTAATCGAATATTTCTCTAGGAAAGAGAACGTATGCAATTTGCCGTATTCATATTTTCAAAAGATATAAAGCAAATGATTATGAAAATAGCGATTCAAACGATGAGGGACGTTTTAAATATTCTACCAAAAAGAAAAGGAGTTTGAAAGCGAAAAGAAACTGTGCCAAAATTTAAGAGGGTCACTTCACAAAAATCGATCAGAAAATCGACTTTTTAATTTTGATTGAAAAATGGAATACCACTCTTTCTCTTTCTGATAAAGTTTAAATATTTCTTTTAGCTGAATTAGAAGTATTTTTAATATATTTTTTAAAAGTTGTTTACATGTCAAATCTCAAAAAAGCTGATTTCCACTCCCCTTTCAAATCAAAACAAAAGACACATGCTCTTCTCAGCCTTGTCAAAAAACTTAAATTGATTAAAAGAATTTATTTTGATCGGTAGCTCATTTGGAAAGAAGTGAAGTGATTAGTTGTACTGTTTGTTTACTTTCTGGTAACTCACGTGCTGCTTTTTATCTCGTAAAATATCGCCAATATTCTCCATTTTGATCAGATATAAATGCAGAAAAACTGATTAATATGCCTCGTTTTAGTAATAAAACATTTAAAAAGAGGAAGTTTGGAGGAAATTATAAAGATTGTCATATTTTTGAGTACTTCAATGAAGTAGAACAACCTCCAAGTACGTGTCTTAAGTATTCATCATCAAAATCAAAATTAGGTAAGTTTAATGATGAGTATGTTTCGTTTTTAGATTCATCTGAAAGTTTTTGGGAAATAATTGACATTTTCGTTGTTCTCTAGTGGCTTCAAACAACATATATTATGAGTAAAATGTAAAAAACAAGGCATCAACATCTAATTTGGTCCCAAAATTCAGGGTTTGGCTATAGAGTTGTTAATATGCTGTGACTTTTGTGGGTCTTCTTCAACCACTTCTCAGTACCAGGTTTACTAAAATTGTAGTTAATCAAGAAGATACAAAAATGTATGATGTGAACACTAGACTTGCATATGCTATGAGGTCAGTTGCGAAAGGAGAAGCAGCTGCAAAAGTATTTTGTGGAGTTATGAATTTGCCACCTTCACCAAAGCGGTCCTACGAGTTCATGCATGCATTAAATCATGCGACAGAAAAAGTAGCTAAAGTGTCTAACGCATTAGCTGTTGCCGAAGCAATATCATTTATTAATAACCCAAAATGTACCAGTGGCTATAGATGGTACTTGGCGAAAGAGGGTCCATACTTCTCTAAATGGTGTTGTCACGGCAGTTAGTATGGACACTGGGAAAGTTGTTGATGCCGAAGTATTATCGAGGAAATGCCCATGTCATTTTAACGGCAATGTACATAGTGATGAGTGTTCAGCAAATTTTCTTCGGAAATAGTGGAGGAATGGAAGTTGAATGTTCCCTTCGTATCTTCCATCGTTCAGAGTCGTTACACAATTTACGATATACTCAATATTTGGGTGATGGGGACATTAAAGCATACAAAGCAGTTTTGGAATCTAAACCTTACAAAAATGTCAATATTGAAAAATTAGAATGTGTTAGTCCTGTTGAAAAAATGATGGAACACGACACAGGCATTAAAATCAAGATTAAAAGGTAAAAAGCTCGAGGACAAAAAATCTCTAGGAGGCCGTAATAGATTGACAGATGCAGAAATAGGCAAATTGCAAAGATACTATGTTTGGCTATTCGAAATAACTCGGGTAATTTATCAGCCATGAGACAAGCTATTTGGGCTATATTTTTTCATAAAATTTCAACAGATTTGAATCCACAACATGGTTTGTTCCCCATGGGAGATGACTCGTGGTGTGGATATAATAAGTCTATACTGAAAAAGGATACATAAAAACATAAACACAACTTACATATTGCAATTATGAATGCATAAAAAAGGAATTTAGAGATCTTTCAAACTCGGAGCTTTGTCTAGATGCTTGCACGGTAAAACTCAAAATTGTAATGAAAGCTTAAATAGTGTTATCTTGTCCATAATGCCAAAACTGATTTGGAAAATCGGGCACTTTAAAAAAGGAGTATATGAAGCTGTATCTTTGTGTAATCAAGGCTTTATTACAAATTAAAGTTTTAAATACATTAAATATTCAACCTGGATTTTACACATGTCGAGCATTGCAAGAAGTAGATCATGCACCTATAAGGAAAGAAAAAAGGCAGTTTTACAAAGAACAAAAGAAGCTAGAATTAAAAACAGACAATTAAAATGTAGATAAGAAGAGGATCTTCTCTTGCAGATGATCCAACAGTCCAATTTATGGTTCTGGTATGTTTTAGTTAATAGTAAGTATTTACTTTGAGTCACTATTTCTCAAAATTGTAAATTTCAACACAAAAGAACATTTTTGAAAAAAAAAACTACTTATTTAATAGCTTTGAAATTTTACAAATATATTAATATTATACAAATAAATATTTTACTGAGAGATTGTGTCATAAAATTTTTCAAAAAAAAATTATGGGTTAAAATGTATAAGAATTTTTAAGTTTTAAAAATTTTTATGTGTTTGTCCGTATATGATTTTTTTCAAAAAAAAATAATCAAAATTTCAAAATAAGATCCATTAAAATAATAAAAACAGCGTAATCACGCTACAAAAAAAATTCATGACTGTACAACTGGTCAATTTTTCAAAAATGTTAATTACGTTTGGTCATTTTTAACATTACGGAGATATATTAAAAATGCTGCGTGAAGTGCACAACTAGCTGCATGGTACGGCATTGTACATTCTTTTATCAAGTGTATAACTTAATCCCATATTAATTCCCTGCTTTCTTCATGACGCCAGCACTCGTACTCAGCACTCAAACTTTGAAAATAGCCAGAAAGCACACAGAATTTAAATAATGTTTAATTAATCTTGAATTTCGCTGCTTCACTTGTTGACTTCAAGCGTGAATCTCATTTTCAACTGAAGGAAATAACTCAATTTATTGAAATGTTTTAAGGGTCTGTGGGATGTTAATCTCGAATTTTTAAAATTTTCGAAATAAAATATATGTTCCTCTTTTTCTTTTGAACATTTTGATATCAACCAAGTGATAGTGCTTCAAAAACTTCGAAAGTTATAAAAAAAATTCCAAACAGCAATTTAGTAATAACAGTGTTTAAATGGACACATGCCTCGCCACTTATTCTTGATTTCCGCATACGTTTTATTTTTCTGTTTCTAAAAAAGCCTCATAAAATATTTTAAACACTTGGGTGAATAAGAAGGAAGCTTGCAACTCAACACATTTGTTCTTTCTGTGTTTTACATTCTGTTTTGGTAATGCTACACGTTGTTTGAAATAATAATCGAAATTCAAAACACGTTGTTTGAAATCGTTTATCGAAAGTGAAACTTTTATTTATATTTGGATTTGTAATGGAAAATATACACCAAGACCTTCAGGTAAGCGTCTAAGAAAAGAAGATTTAGAGGGTACCAATTCATGAAGGTATGTCCTGATAAAATGTTGCAGAAAGGAGAGACACGGGTAAGTGTGCTTCCAGTAATAAAATCTCAGGAATTCAGACTTCATAAGTCAAATCTTTTTAAGGTAAGTGAAAACTTCAAAGGATATCGTATTTTTGATTTTATTTCAAACTTTAGCTCTATTTGTCAGTATCATGCTGTTTAAAATTCATAAGCCATTAACAAATAATGAAAAATCCATTCGTGGTTTATGCTCGAATTTTGAAATACATTGTAAAAACTGGCAGTATTTGTATTTTTCAAGCTGTGAAAACACTGGGAATAGAAAAATAATGCTCCAGATATAACAGAAGATCTATTTTAGCAATGAGATGCATAGGTCAAGTTTAGAGTAATTAAAACCTTTTGTGCTGTAATGAGTCTTCCAAATCCTGTTAAACAAAAATCATATGATGTTATTAATAATAAACTTTCCATGTTATGAAGGTAAGACGCCTAAGAAAGCATGAACAGGGCAGCTGTCGAAGAAAATTCTT